>JAPDRQ010000160.1:0-72124 GCA_030247915.1 Neophaeococcomyces mojaviensis
AAAAAAAAAAAAAAAAAAAAAAAAAAAAACATCTAAGGTGTTGCAGAAAGGCGAGAGACATTGGGTTATCAAGCTTCTGGGTCAAGCGATAGAAATTCTGGGACTACCCTTGCCGATGTGGCTTTTTGGTGCGTTGTTTCGTCTTACTGGTGGTGGCCATGTTCAGAACTTCAGAAAATTCAGGGGAGTTCTGTTATCAACAACTCGACGAACGGCTAAACATGCACGAAAGCATCGGAGTTCAGAATATTAGCCACATCTTCGTTGAGCATTTTAATGGACAAGATAAGGTCACTCAGAAGACTTCACTGCCAATGCTAAGGGCAGACACGCCACTCATCATTGTCGCTAGGAGTAGTACAATAGCAACAGCTATAGGGTACTTGTTCTATCATCTCGCTTCGAAGCCACATGTTTGAGAACTACTGGGGCAGAACTCTCGCAGTTAGTCCCTCCGACTCAGTCAATAGAGCACAAAAGCATTCAAAATGCCCAATACCTTAACGAGTGCATAACTAAAGCGCTACGTCTTAATACATCCGTTCCATTGGAAGTCACTTGCAACACCCCCTAAAGAAGGTGTCAATATTGGCGAGGTCCACATACCTAGCGAGACTGTAGTTCAAATACTGTTTTATGTAATGGATCATGGTAAATCCTGACTTTTCTTTCCTATATGCTCACGATGGAAATTCCCTGACAATGAAAACAGAGGAGTTCAGTTATGAACGTTGTGGAGATTTAATTCCAGAATGGTTTTCACAATTTGAGTTCGTCAAGCAGACAGAGGCTTTCGCACTTCCTGTCGGACCATATAATGGCATCCGAAAGAACTTGGCACATATGAAAATGCGCCTCATGTTCCTACGACTAGTAACGCGGATTTACAAGCTAGCCCAAGATGAGGATGGATGCTGGTTGTTGTACAAGGGCAAAGGCCATTTCGTCATAGCCCCCAAAGGCTGCAACCTAGTCTTCTACCAGGAATAATTGTCTTGACTGGGAAAGATATATTGAAATTGCAGGCAAAATCGAAGGCATGACGGCATAGTGAGTCAGTTGGATATAGGCGCGATGGCCAGAATTCTAGGCTATAAATGAACTGAGGCAGCTAGTATGGCTGGCTCTGAGCGCTATTTCTATGGTTTTCTAGATTGAGATCATCGGGCAACCCGGTGGACTATTCTTTGTGGTTTGACCGTCGATCAACTAGGAGGTTTCGCCTGCTTATCGGTGAGGCACACAAAACACTAGACAGAAGAGCCTACGATGTCATGTAGCTGAGAATAGAGACCAATGATTCCGGCATAGGGCCAGTGATGAGTGCTAATATCGAGGCAGAACGTTGAAAACGGGAAGCTGAATCTGTTCGATCCTAGAAAAGGCCTGTCTAGGAGTAAAAATGCTCATTCTGTCATCATGTCGATCCTATTCCGGTAGTTCCAAACACGGAGGCGTGTATGTTTCAGCCTGAGTTTGCGTCTGAGCATATGGCCACAGTTAAGAGTTTCAATGGTGGCATGCCTGCTGTTTAACCAGATGTCGCCGACTTTTTAGGACTTCACCTTTTTTTAAGGCTCAGTATGTTCTCTCAGAGGTGCACAAGCGATGTACGTTCAGGTGAGCACCCCAAGCATATCAAAAGTAGGCAAAATAGAATCACTATCACCTAGTGAGCCTTGCTTCCTATTCGATGTGAATAAATGTATCGAATTGTGAGGAACACAAATTAGGTTTGGGTATCGTTGTGGTATTTTATTGTCCAAGTTCTGTCTTTTGACAGTCTCAACAAGTACTGGTAATATAGCTAAGCTATATTAGGAAGGTACGCCCGAGTGCCTGACACAAACGATTACAATGGTTTTTCTAATGTCTTCGGGTCAGCCTTTGCCACTTCGTAGCCAGCATTTGCTTCCACACGGTCTGTTTGTTCTCATACTTCTCAGCCACACCAATATCAATGCCGTACCTCCAGCCGTCGCCAGAAGTCTTCCACCACCCCAAGCTAAACAACCAACCTTCCCACATCCTTTCATCATCTTTGACACTGTTCCATTCGCTACCTGGTACGATAAGATCCTCACGCTCTGTCAGATCACTGCCGGCGTAAAGACTCATCATACCTGCGATCGAACATGGATCATGAGGTAGAACTTGCTTTCCATCGATAGTTAGATATATTAAGATACCACAGACACTCATGAGCCCCAACATGGCCTGCAAGGTCCGCTTGACAGCAGCATCTTGTTTCAAACGTCCACGATCCTCTTGTACTAACGTGCCTGTATATGCTAAGCTTTGGTTGTCAATGCTAGCTGTGGCCTGTTGTCGAAAATTAATGTTGATAGCCTGTACCATGTAATATCCCCATACTCTATTTGCCGCCTCCATAAATTTTGCCGCTCCGTTATGATCGAATATTTCACTAGATGGTACGCCCCATCTGCCGTGTACCATAGCGTATATAGCAGGATGCAGATTATCCGGCGCATCTATGTGAGTTGTCTCCATCTCATATCGCATGTGTTGTTCGGTCTGAAAGTTGAAATTTATGCTTCCAGACCCTGACGAAATATATCGTGCTGTACTTTCTATAGGTTTCGGTGGGTGGTTTACATCAATTGTGAAATTGGGTAGTGACAACACCGCGTCGACCATCACTTCCTCGATCCTTTGATAGCATGTAATTAATAACGCTTGTGATGATGCCCTCAATTTCAAGTCATCAGTCGTTATGTTGTCCGTATTTCCCGCTACTATGGAAGCACTTGAACGAGAGAAGATAAAGGCGGTGGCCTTGCATGGAATAACGTCAGGGATTGGTACCAAGTTGTCCAAGGAGCTTGCAAGATACCACTGCAAGTCTATCATGAGACCGTTATAAGTTTTCGTGTCATTGAATGGAACCCGGGTGGGAAAGCTTTGATTTGGGGGAATCACTGACGACCTGTCGTAGAATCCGCATGCAGTGGGCATGAGTGCGGTGAATGGCAAACCATAGAAAGCATCAGGGTTCCCATACTGGGCTGTGTATGGCCATTGCTCTATCTGAGTAGGATAAGCGATTGTCGAATTATCCTCCACGGAGCAGTCCAGAGACGGCCGAAGTGCTGGTATTTGAACGTTGAGTAACGATGTTTGCATGGATGACGATGCGTCGTGGACATCCGTGGCAATTTTCAGTTGAGGAAAAATCAAGTCTTCATGAGTCCATTGAGGGAAAGAGAGGTTGTTATAGAATATCAGGCCGGTGACTGCTCCAGCAAAATAATCACCTGGCCAGAGGTTTGCGTTGGGTGTGGACAGATTGAACATGTCATGTCGCATCACGGTCATAGGTCGTGTCAATGGCACGTTCTCAACATAGTAGAGACCAGACGAGACAGTAGTCAGGGAAAGTCCGAGAAAAGCTGCGACTATACTCACCACAGATGAGTAGTATCCGTCTCGAAAAGAATAGTGTAGAGCTTCCAAATAGCTCAGGCTTACCATGTCTGATGACAGTGAACACGAAGCGGAAACTGCTTGAGATCTCATTTTGAGTAGCGGTGCGAGAAGGGCAGTTGAGAACTGAATACTGGTATAAAGAGTCGCTTCGCACGCAAGGACCAGTGCCGGAATGTAAACATACCACACTTTCTGTGAGCTATCTTCACTGATGTTGATAAAGCCATTGCGGGAATCAGAGACCACTTGAACAGTCTGTAGCGCGGCGATTGTGAATAGTGGTAGCAGTATCGCCAGACTAGCGTACCAAGTTTCCAGTGCTAGCGAATTCCACCACTTCCCTGAGTATAGCAACGAATTGGTGGAGTTGTCTAGAATACCAGCACCGACTGGCTTCCGGTTCTTGACCGTAGTGATCTGGAAGCGGTCAGTTTTGGCATGCGTCTGGAATGAGTAGCGAGACAAGGTGTCCTTTAGGGTCGATGTTGAACAAGCTCCTAGGTTGCGCATACTTCGCTGGAGATCAAAACTTGAGGCCAATAGTGTCGCGGCAGCACCAAGACTTTGGGGATTCCGCGTGACTACATCTCGAGGTGCTATTTCAGCCAAAAGGACACTAATCATTAACGCAGTGATGAGAAATGCGAGTAGTAAACCAAATGAGACCGGCTCAACCTGAAGTCGGGATTCTACATAGGATATGGATCCCACAATCGTCTGATTGGACGATTGGAGTAGATAATCATGTGCAATCTGTGTAAATACGCCGGTGAAAGCTCTGGTCGCGTAATTCAATAGTGTAGTTGGATCCATAAAAGCGTCAATATCTGCGTCACCTTTCATTGCTTGAAGAAGGAGGAAAAACTGGTCGGGTTCCATCAGATCGCCGCTGGCCAGGCCAGCAGTTTCGGCAGATGGCTCGTGGTAGATCCCGCCATAACCCAATGGTGCGCCACTGGTCGCTGCCTTGACAGCGAGGATGATGTCGAGGTTGCTAACATCAGAAACTGTAAATTCATCGCCATCACCAACACGAGTTGCTTGTACGGGCTTGCCAACATCTTGATTAGACTGTGGTAAGTTGACTTGATATTGATTAATACCATAGCTCGCGTTACAAAGCAGCGTCGTGAACTTATCCAGCCAGGTGTTTCTATTGGGTGCTGTTTGATTCCATTTGACCAGAGAAGTTGTTATGACCAGACGATGATCCGTCAGCCCTGGGTCGATTGGAGCCTCTCCTGGTGGGTATTCGTCAATGTTAACGCCAGAATTGCATGTATAATTCCCCCACCATCCTTGATATTGTTGTAAGACAGGATCGACTAAGGGGTCAAGGTACTTTGGACCCTGACCTGCTATCACAGCACTAAGATTGCAAGACGGTGTTTCTATATCGATGGAAAAGAAATCAGCCAACAACATATTCCATGGAGCTTCGAACACTGGACCGAGAGTTGGTTGTACGACTTCGCAATCGAGGTATGTGGCAAATCCATCAACAAAGGCGGTGAGGGCAGTAGTGTTCTTTAGAGCAGTCACAGGCTCGAACTGAGGGACTACAACGTAGTCTGAAGTGCCTTCCGGGTAAGACAGGTTTAGCGATTGGATGCCATAGTACCTCTGGAATGGATCGTTTGCCACCTTGGAAGCACTAAAACTGGAAAGATTCCATGCTCGGTTCAAGTTGAAGGATACACCGTTCTCTTGCATAGCTGTAGGTTGAAGAATGAGAAGACCCGTCGATACGATGGTACCCAGCTTTAGCATAACATAGGCAGTGCTCGAAGAGGTAGCTGCCCAATCGTGACGCGTGAATGACCGGTACAGAGACACTGGCAGTATTGGTGACACGTAATCTAGTAATGCACTATGTTCAGCGAGTTGGGGTCCGCTCCGAAGATGAGCCCACGGTGTGAGCACTTTGCACCAATAATCAATCCTCCACCACAAGCATGTAGTTCCAACAAGGACTGCGCAAGACTTTAGTGAAAGGTTTGCCTTGCAGATCAGAAGAGAAAGACTGACCAACTGTTGGGCCATACGTCCAAGCGTATCTGTACCTCGATTGTGGTGAGCTCAGACCGTGTCTCTGCTCTGAGAGCACGAAGGTTACAACGAGTGATATAAGGAGGCAAAAAGACAGTGCCGCAATGGCGAGCAGAGTGCTGACCTTCAGCCAGAAGGAATTCCACAATGTAACATTATTCGTTTGAGAGAGCGGCAACAGCAATGAATGGCTCTTGTGCGCGACGTTTGGTTTCGTTTCGCCATTATTCTGTGTATCTTTTGAGCCGTCGAGAGTACTGTCTGAGAGTCTACCCTCACGCCTCAGGAGACAATTTTCTTCCTGAAAGGCTGTCAGTTCATCCGTCATGTTTGATGGCTATGTGTCTCACCAGCTATTTCCCGGAACGCGGCTGACTTTGAAGTAATAAAAGATAGTTGAGTTGACTAAATTAGTCCTATGTTATTGAGTAACGTCCTGCTTGTTCTTAGCGTACTCAGCCTCAAGAGTCATTCTGCACCGGTGACTGCAGAGCGAAAGAACGGTCTTAGTGCCGGTGGTCGTAGGGCCGGAAAAGGCTGAAACCTGTAATTTTGTGGACGCAGATTCTAGCCATACTAGGAAACTGGCCGAAATATTTCTCTCCACCTGGCAAATTGTAACCAGCTTGATTCAGATCCTCGTTCTTCAAAACGCTATGGCTGGAGATAACATTTGGGGTGCAGTCTAGCCATAATCACAAAAGCATCGCTTCGGTTTTGCGGTGTAAGAAATTCCGGATCGATTGGAAGCCTGCATGATATCCTAAGGTGTGCACACTTCAACTGAGTCGGTCACGCTAATGGTGATCTGCAGAGATGCAGGCTTCCCTTGCCTTGGCACATTCTGGCCTTGGGGTGAGCGCTAAAATTCACCGGACTTTATCATACAAAAAGGATGAGGCTATCTTGAATCCTGGCAAAAGGTAGAAGCCATCCGTAGAAGCAGAAAATCAAGATGGCCTAATCTCACCCACTTGCTTCCTAGTCGTTTTCCTTCCTAGTCCTGGATCATTTGGTTCGCTTTGCATTCTAGGAACTGCGGGGTCAGCTGAAAAGAATGGAAGTATTGTTACGATATTGTGTTCAACTCGCATTGGACAGGCTCTGAGCGAGCAGAAAAGAAGCTTGTGCGTTTAGTGCATTGCGCAACATGTATTTCCTTTCTGCAAGCAGACATGCATTGAGGTACGAAAAAGTGGCACGCTGTTCTTCGGGGGCGCAAAAACGTCAAGCATCCTCACTATATCAGCATGCTTGGAAGAGACCTTCTCCTAGGGTGAGCAGACCCGACCGATGTCAACTAAACATTCGGTATCTCTGCCCAACAAGGGTTTCTATCTTAGGGCGTCGAAGCTATACAGTCGAGTCATTCAAGAGATTTTCAGAGGATAACCCGATCCTGCTTCGAGATGCATGCGAATGTTCACGGTGTGTTGACGCCTCGACTCATCAAAGGGAGTTCTCATTCTCTGATATACCCACCGACATTGCCGTTTCATCTATTGAGCCGGACACAGAAACGAAGACTTGGAAGATACGATGGACCAACGATATTCCACGATACGACAACCATGTTTCGGTACTTTCTGAGCCTGCCTTGACACAGCTTTTGGAGGGCACACCTGCCGGTCTTGATGTTAAGCGGGTGGTCTCATTATGGGATGGATCGAGCTTTGCTCAAGAGACAAAAGATATCGATTTTCATCAGCTCTTGCACAATGACCAAACTCTGGCTTCAGGGTTGGATCTGATCGAGCGGCATGGTCTGGTATTCATTACAGGCATTCCGGAAGATCCTGAGGCTGTGAGGAAGATGGTAACCCGTTTCGGAATTTTACGAAATACCTTTTACGGCGAAACGTGGAACGTGCGTTCTGTGCCACAAGCGAAAAATGTCGCGTATACGAGCAAAATTCTTGGCTTCCATATGGATCTGCTGTATATGAGGGAGCCACCTGGAGTGCAATTCCTACATTGTCTGGAAAATTCGTGTCGAGGTGGAGAGTCTGAGTTTGCAGATACCTTCAAAGCCATCGATGTGCTGCAGCAGGAGCGGCCGGACTATGTTGATCGGCTGACACAATCGAGGATTCGCTATGGCTATTCCAACGATGGAGTTTTCTATTCGGACGACAAGCCTGTAATCAAGGTAAGCATCAGCCAGCATGCTCCTAACCCGACCATCTTGAATGCTACAGATCCAGGTTTCATGAGGACTGTTGATCGAGTCTACTGGAGTCCGCCGTTCATAAACTCGATCGCGCATGCCGCTCATGATGGAAATGTTAAAGACTTTATTAAAGCCTCGAAGGCTTTTACGGAGGTATTGCACAGGCCAGAGCTGACATATGAAACAAAATTGCCTGCTGGTACTTGTGCGGTGTTCGACAATTTGCGCGTCGTGCATGCTCGAAAAGCTTTCGACATGAACAGTGGCAAGCGCTGGCTGAAAGGTATTTATGCTGATAGACAGGATGTGCTGAGCAACTCGCTGAAACACGTGTGGAAAGAGTAGCTTAAGACAAAAGACAAGTGTCAGATGTACATGAGCATTGACGATGTTCATAACATTGAATACATAACTTGCAGTCGCTAATCCCTCATAATGCTAAAGTTGTCCAGGTTTATGCGGTAATGCCAGGGCCTCCAGTCTCATTCTTGACGGAGTACTCTTTGAAGAAGTCAGGGTCGGAGTCGAGTTCTTCTTTGACCTGTCCAGTTGTCAGTATGAGTTGCACGGTAGAAACTGAGGTTGACTTACGATATCCAAACCCCCCACAAGTTCACCCTTCGTGTACAACTGCGGGAAGGTGGGCCAGTCCGAGAACTCTTTCAAGCCCTGTCTGACCTCATCGTCGGCCAGGATGTTGAAGAAACCGTATTTGACCCCGTTTTCCCGCAAAATACTCACAAGCTGACGGGAAAAGCCGCACTGTGGTGCACTGGGCGTGCCCTTCATGAACAGCATGACCGGCGCGGCTTTAACAAGGTTGGCCAATCTAGCATCCAGTTCTTCTTTGGAGCTCGTAAGAGTGTCTGTGGAATATTGAGGTGCAGTGCTTGGATCTGACGAATCAGGAGCATATTGACTCAGATTCTTGGTTGGACCGGCAGTCTGTCCATTGGTGGCTGGTTGTGGTACTTCTGGTGCTTTCGCTTCAAGTGCGGGAGGAAGACCGGCCTTTCCACCTGTGGCTTTTCCAGAAGCATGCTTTTCAACTGCCGTCCTCACTTTCGTGGCGTCGCTGCCACCTATTGTCTCGACCGTCTTTCCATCTTTCTGTAAAACAATATATGGTACGGACGAGACATCGTAGGATTCTGAAACATCAGGCAGGTTTTCAGCGTCGATCGCGAGAAATTGTACGCTGGAATCATTGGGATATGTCGAAGCGAGGGTCGAGAGGACGGTGGTCATTTGTGCGCATGGTGCAGCCCAAGCAGCTTTGAAGTAGATGACGAGAAGCGCTGATGGCTCCACAGCCTTAACTGCAGCTAGGAATGCATCTTCGGTCTCAATCTCTCGAAGGGTGGCCATTTTTGGCATGCGAATTTAGAGTGGTGAAGGTGAAGAGCGTGGAATGGGCTGAAGTGTGTTGGTTGAAGCCGAGAGATTCTTCAACTTTCCTCGCCGCAAATCGGTACTTTAGCCCGCATGGCGTCACCCCAGGCCAAACAGCCTTATCTTATCGACAATCCACTTTTCCTTGCTGCTCTTAGAACTAGCGTAATCACACATCTCCTACGGTCACATGAGCACAAACGCGCCAGAGACTCTTCAAGTCAATGCCGAGATCATTCTCCCTGTTGTACAAACCATGCAAATCGAATAGTTCACTCATGTGATCTTTAATTCAGACTGCCATGCATCCACTGTTTGAAAATAGTGTGAAATTCCATGAACGCGTGGTTCCATGAAATAACTGCTCGCGGAGCACTCTTGAGGCTGTCGTCTCGTCGCGTAGTCTTACAATCGATCTCCGCGTAAACCTCTCTTTTCCAACCACCATTGTGGCACACTTCGGTAAGCTCTAAGCTAGTGGTGTACCTGATTCGAGCAGCAAGAGCCCGGCATGGCTGCCAACGGCTCATTCGACGAGATACCCATCCTCGACTTCAATGATATCCATGCATCAAAAGCCAAGTTCCTTGCAGAACTTCGGTATGCTATAGTTGAAGTCGGATTTCTCTATGCCAAGAATTTCGGACTACCAAAGGACCAAATTAAAGCTTTGACAGATCTACTACCGGCGTTGTTCGCCCTTCCTGAACAGGAGAAGTTGAGCATAGAACTGGAAAGTTCTCCTCACTTCCTTGGCTATAGTGCTGTGCGGTCTGAGATTACTGCTGGCAAAGTAGACAATAGAGAACAGTTCGAGTTTGGTCTGTCACAAACCGAAATTTGGAAGCCCGGCCGCCCGCTTTACGAGAGGTTGATAGGACCGAATCAGTACCCTCCGTCTTTACCTGAAGCTCAGACTATTATCGAGAACTACATACATTCTATGGCAGAGCGAGCTTCCTTCTTCATGCGTCTTGTGGCTGAAGCACTTGCGCTGCCGGAAGCCACATTCCTACCTTTTTTGGGCTTGCAGCACAGGCTCAAGATCGTTCGCTATCCCTCAGCACACCATGCATCCGAATCTCAAGGAGTTGGCCCGCACAAAGACTCCTCAGGCTGGTGGACATTCCTACTGCAGGCCTCTCCTCCAGAGGTCAAGGGTCTCCAAGTGCTTAACAAATCTGGGAATTGGATCGATGTGCCGAACATACCTGACACGTTTGTGATCAACATCGGTCAAGCTTTCGAGGTCATTACACATGGTACTTGCAAAGCTACCACTCATCGAGTGCTTGCCGGGCCATCTGAACGATTCAGCGTGCCGTTCTTCCTTGGCGTTCGAGGTGACCTGACTAAAGCAGAAGCTTTTGGCTCGTTAGCTCAACATTTCAAACACGAGTCAGGCGAATCGAGCGAAGGAGCACAGGTTGATTCTGCTTTCCTTCGAGGCAAATACAATACTTGGGGTGAGTCGCAGCTACGCACAAAGATTCGAAGTCACCGACAAGCAGGCAAGAGGTTCTACCCAGAACTCTATGAGCAATATATGAATGACAGCTAATGTGAAAAGCCCGAGCATAGATTAACCTAGACCTGCAGAAGTATACAGTTCGGTTTGCTTTTTAAATTCCTGTACAATAATTCACTATTGATGAAAGCATCAGCCCCTTCGTGACGGAAGGATTAGGCAGATGACGCGATCCGATGCTGAGCCATTTCATAGGTCCATTTGAACCGAATCAGCAGGAAGAGGACTCAAAACAACCATTGGAGGCATGCCGTTTTGCTCCCCGCAGATACTAGGGTGCACATGCGGAGACCAAGTACAAGCGACGTGCCGACTATATCCTATAACACTGAAAGTGGTCCCAAGGGTCAACAACAACTATCACCACTGTCCCGCAAGGCCAATCATCTTATCAAACAACTACTTCCATCATGGCAGCAGTCGAGACTCTCACAGCAACAGCACCGCCACTCCCGAAATATGTCCAAGCAGCTACCACAAGACAGGAGCTTGACTGGGCCGACCTAGTGACCCTTGATCTTGAAGACTTCGACCGCCCAGGCGGCAAAGCCCGCCTCACAAAACAGCTCTTTGACGCCGTACAAAACATCGGCTTCTTTTACGTCATAAACTTCGGCCTTACGCAAGATGAAGTTGACCGCCAATTCGCCATCGGCAAGTCGTTCTTCGCCCTCCCCATGTCCGAAAAGCTTCAGTTCCGTGCTGACCTTGAGAACGGCGGGTACAATGGGTATAAGCCGCTTGGTCTCCGCGAGATCAAGCCGGGTTATTTTGATAACACTGAGATCTATAACATCCCGAAATTCATCCCGGCGTTTGAAAGGTCGCATCCAGATGTTATCAAAGCCCATTATGCCGAGATTGAACACTTTTCGAAGAAGATTTACCAGAACGTTGTAAGGAAGTTGTTAACCTTGTTCGCACTAGTGCTCGAGTTACCGGAGGATTATTTTCTGCAGACGCACGAATATGATCAGTCATCGGATTGTCATCTGAGGTACATGAAGTACCACAAGAAGACTGCTGAGGAGAACGCCGCGATTGACAATGTGTGGGTCAAAGGCCACACGGACTTTGGCAGCTTGACATTGCTCTTTCGCCAGCCGATCGCGAGCTTACAGGTCAGGCTCCCGGATGGCAGTGGCTGGAAATGGGTCAAGCCGTATCCGGAGTCGATCACCGTGAACCTTGCGGATGTGCTGCAGTTCTTGACGAATGGCTTTTTGCGGAGCAGTATACATAGAGTCGTGGCGCCGCCGCCGGATCAAGCAGATGTTGACAGATACGGCGTACTGTACTTCGTAAGGCCAAAAAGCGACTTAAGGTTGGAGCCGGTGCCGTCAGAAGTGCTTCAACGGTTGGGCTATGATAAGCTTGTTGACGAGAAGGCTGTTGGTTTGACGGCAGGAGACTGGGTGAAGGCGAGAGTGAAGAATAATGTTGAAAAGTATCCGGATCAAGAAGGGAATAAGGGCGGGAAGGAACAGGAGGCGACGATACTTGGAGGGGTGAAGGCGAAGTATTATGATTGAAAACACTTTGAATACAATGATTGAGTTGCATCGACTTGGTTGCGGGTCTGGTGCGCTTGGTTTCACGCATGTTCGCTCTTATCACGGCTTGTTCCTAATGTTTGCTATGGCATGTCCACTAGCTCCTAGCTCTATGGAACAGGGTGTGTCTTACCTGCACTTAGACTATGCTCAGGCACGCAGGAACAACATGAATCACAACCGGCAATGCATGCGATATGCCCACCCTACATGTAGCAGACTAGTAGCGCTTTGTGCGAATGCATCTGCCAGACCACTGGACTTCAACCATGTGAAGTATTCGTGCCATTGCCGTACTGTTTCGAACAGTAACGCCCTCCTCGCACGACAGCGGTTTGACAAAATTTGTTGGAGGAGCCAGGCTATAGTTTGGGAGGAAGCGAGCTTATCTCTCAAGTCATGTGCCTGTTGATGGAAGCGCAAGTCCGGCTTCCAAATTGCCAGTCCGCGACCTTGAAGCAGTACGTGCCAGACCAAAATCGTCATTACTACTCCCTGAAGCATTACCTTTTGAGGTCGAGGTGGGTATTGTTCCTTCTTTGGTGAATGATTGCGCCATTGGGGTTCGCCCATGCTTGCTGTTATTGCTGCCCTTTTTCGTGTTCTTGAGCCACTCCATCAGAGCTTTCATCTGCGTCCCTGCCGCGCTGTCAGCGTC
This sequence comes from Neophaeococcomyces mojaviensis, assembly GCA_030247915.1. Lineage (NCBI taxonomy): Eukaryota > Fungi > Ascomycota > Eurotiomycetes > Chaetothyriales > Neophaeococcomyces > Neophaeococcomyces mojaviensis. Next base: position 12,798 of record JAPDRQ010000160.1, read on the forward strand.
TTTGAACTTGTCCTGGTAGAAGTATCTCGACACATTCCACCAGACCCACCACAGGCCAAGCACAACTGCGGTGAGTGGGATCGACGTGACCCAGAAGATCCAGAACTTGTTGCTCAGCGTGGTCTCCCCAGCATTAGGGTCTGCTTGCCAGTTGAACATTGACATGCTGAAGAGAGTTGCAATGAAAGTAGCCGGAAGGAAGACCGCTGTGACAACAGCTAGAGTCTTCATAGCCACGCTGTCGAGTCCAGCTTGGGCAGCAATCTGTGCGCTTCTAACGTTGTCGAGCTGCGATGCGACTGTTGCGAGCTGGAGTAGGTTGTGTTAACGATCTGATATGCTTGTCTGAAGGAAGAAAACGTACCACGCTCAGCTGTGCCTCAAGAGTGGAAATAATGGCATCAATACCTATCTCAAAACCAGCAGCTCCATCGTCGAGGCTCTTGACTAAGTCTTTAACTTGTTGGTTCATCCGCTTCTGAGCCTTCGCTTCTGCAAACTCTATGCTGAGTTGCTCAAACTCTCCGAGTGTATCGAGCAAGAATTGTGCGCGTCTTCGAGAGGTCTGTAAACTTCTTCTCACGCTGATGGCAGTGCATAAAATACTGTTGATCCTATTGGTAAACTTGGCTCGATTGTTTCTCGCGTCGTCGTCGTTATTGAAGCCACCAAGCAGTTCTGCCATATCTTCATACGATTCTGTGTTCAACTCTTGCCTGATATTTTCGGAGCCGACATAGAGATGCCGGCGAGAAAAACCACGAATGGCATCAAGCTCATTCTTTAAGAAGACAAGAGGCAACAGTAATGGGTGCCGCCAAAGGTGGATGGTATGCTTAAGCGAATCCTCAAATTGCTCGACAAGAGTATGCTTAACGATGTCATAATCTTCGTCCTTTTTCACTGCATTTATACCACGAAGAAAAGCGTTCGTTGTTGCTGTTCTGAAATTGTACGACAGAGCAAGACCGAAGTGGGGAAGTTCCGGAATATGCGCTGTCTTCATCACTATGTCTAGATAAGCCGCTGTTAGCTCTAGTCCAAGGAGGGCACCATTGCTGTGAATCTCAACAGGTAGAGCTTACCAAGTGACGACGTCTCTTCAAATTCGCCGTCGACCAGGTCCACGAACTCTCTCGAATTGATCCCCCATCGGTTGGCAAGATTAGGCAAGGTTTGAGTCGGAAGGGCAAGAAGCTCCTCGACAAGCTCGAAGCTCTTCAGACTTATGTACTGATGAGGCTGTCTAACCTTTTCTCCGTCCTGAATGTCATCAGAACTCAAATCGACCTGGCGCTCGTGACAAATCAATAGGCGTATTGTACCTTTGAGTTCGCCAATGTCTCCAGCTGAGGAAAGATGAGGAGGATGTACTCGCCGCAGCCACTGCTCAAGGCTGTCATCGTTCCATGTCTCCGTTTGCAAATTCGTGAAACCGTTGATTTCGCGGACTCTATGCAACTTGCCGTATTTTCTTGCCTCAATCGTGGTGAGAGGAATTTCGTCGGTAGTACCATTCCATATTCGTGTTCTGTGCTTGTGATGCTTGACTGCTTTGTGGAAGAGGCTAAATTGCTGCGCCCTAGGCATCTTGTTCGTTGAAATCGTGAATATAACTAGATCACTTCCTTATCGTTTGCTGAACATGCACTGAAGTTGTCAACAGGCATGTTGGTTTCGGCATGGCTGTTTTGATGATCGTTAATACGCAATAGCGCATTACAAGGACATACTGTACTGAATTGTGGGGCGAAACGCATTATATGGTCTTGTTTGAGTGGTTCCGAGTCATTAGTTGGTTTTATGTGAATAGGCAACACATCATCATTGAGCGAGAGTGATACACACGCAGTCTTTCATGTACAATGGTTGATAAATGTGGCTGTTCGGTGCACACAACGAGGAAGCGCGGGTTTTGTGGAAGGCGAGGGACATCTCCAAGTCTTTTCCTTCATTCCAAGCATGGCGGGACAGGGTCGCCGTACCAGGTATGTCACGCCTATTGGCTGAGTTGGTCCCGTTCACCATCGAACACTCCTTCAACCTTTCAATACAAGATTTCATGATCCAGACTCACTTTCACGTAAATGAGTTCTGCAGCTGCACAGCTCGACTGGAGATAGCTCCACAGAGATATCCAAGAAGCAGGATGTGTTAATCCAGGCAACAGCATTATCCGGAAGTGATGTTGATTTTCATCTTTCCTTGTTTGCACAGGTTTTCAGAGTGTTTGTGTGCGAACTCCTGCATTCATCTACCTGGCAGGTTGAAGTTTGAGTTCCAAGAGAACCCTCCCGAAACAAGGGTGCGACGTCACTCACCAGTATTGTAGCCCAACAACCCGTGTCACACCCAACTACACTGGTCACAGCGTCAAGGAGATAATAGCAGATCGTACCTTGATCGAGAATGCGGTTAGTCGGCACAAAAACCCATGTCAAATGTTCGAGGGCAGTGGCTTGGTCCTCCTTCGCTGCTTTGTGGACGGCCCATCCTCATGCGAAGAGATTTTCAAGGATTGTGAAACGCTTGATTTGGACGTTTTGGTGTTCGTTGGAAAGGGAACAGAGGGAAAAGGCAATTTGGCAGGATTTGTTGTTGCGAGACATACGCTAGGACAGGACGGTACCGACAGGGCGGGTCATGCTGCGATCACGACTGCGAAGATCAAGGAGCTGAAGAAACAGATTGATTGTGGCACTGCTGATAAGAGGATGGAAGGGATCGTTGCAACTGGAACGACTGTCTGACTGACTCGTGGTTGTCAGTCTTTATGGACCAAACGACAATGTGGACGCAGCGCACAAAATGAAAACTTGGATGTGATTACAACCACTATGGTACGCCAATCCTTGATCATTCTGCCGCCAAACACTCTGGGCACCAAGCTTTCCTTCAATGTCTCAGACCTTCAAAGCACTGATAATAGGAGCACCGTTCTGTCCTTGGACAAGCACGACCCTCTCGAGCCCATCCTGGCCATACTCAGGCAGCTGAACATGAATTTCTCCGCCCTTCCATTCTCCAATCTTCTGCATCTCGGTAACGAGATTACGATAGGGCATCTTCTTGCCCTTGTTGGTGCCCTTTCCGACCTTGACAATTTGGGGTCTTGGATCGTAGCTCACGACAACAACATCGTGAGTCTCAGCTTCGGCACGATCGGACTTGATGAGCAGCTCGTCTCCATAACGATCAACGGAGATTGACCAAGCCATGTTGTTTCCCATATCGCGAGCGCGAGCAACAATCTCACTAAGCTCTCCTTGACGTGCACCAACACCATCAGCAACTCCATCGACGATGATATGCGGTGTGAAGATGCCAGTGCGACCCCATCTCGTGACATATTGACGTTGACGCTGATCCCAAGCTGAGCGGCCGAAGGTGTCCTTCCAATCTGAATTGTCCCAATATGTGACATCGTAGGTCAACAGGAGCAAATTGGAACCTTCAACGGCTTTGTGAATGGTTGGCAAAGCTGGTGGACAGGACTTGCAGCCTTGAGACTGAAAGAGCTCAACGATCGATAGGGGCATGATCTCGACGAAGCAGGCGTCAGTGTGGACGTGGTTTGGATCGGAGAGATGCATAGTGCATGTGAGCTGGCGATTCTTGCGACGGTTGAAGATCTTGGTAATGGATTTGAAAATTGCTGCCATCTTGACTAATGGAACGCTGCGCTATAAGAATTGTTTGTGCGATTTGTGGAGAAGATGTTAGGATTTCTGTTCTGGATTCGTGCTTGGCACAAATGTGATAGGGACGAAGCAGCAGGACAACTCGACACTTATACCTTTACCCTCGCAGCAGAACATAAATCAAGGAGGTCAAATTGTGTCAAGTGGTTTTCAGAATTGGCAAATTCAACAATCTGCCTTGCGAGGAACATTCTATCAAACCTGTCCACTTCGGTCTGCCCCAAATTTCCTGAGATCATTATCGAATCAAGACGAACAGAGGGCGCAGCCGGGAGATTCAGGGGTTGCTATACGATACGTCAATGATCTAGTCCTTGTTGTAAGTATCAGGTTGGGTCACAACTAGGTGATAGAAACTTCAGCCCCCAAGGATATTCTGAAGCGCCAACAATCACGGAGTGGCAGAGTCTAGTCCTGATCACCCATCATGTCTGTTGCTAGGTAATGCCATCATGCCATCATCTAAGCATTCACGCGGGCATGGAGTACCATGGTGGCGTTTGTTCGGACCAGGATGTTTGAGTAGGCCCGTAGTAGTTTGAGGGCTGAGGCAAAAGGACAGCTTCGTAAATTTAGCACATAGTTGTTGGAAGCAGCGATGGCTTTGTCTGAGTTTCTACGGAAGGGTCGAAGGCTGAAAGCATAGGCGGTGGACCTTTCACCCGGAAATTGTTGCGTTAGTGTACATGCGAACTAAAGAGCGGAGAGTAGTGATTATGGAATCTCAAAAAAGGTGCTGGCCGCCTGAAGCTATATCACGTGGCTCCGAAAACCACCGCATTGGTCTACATTAAGTCCTCGACTATCAGACAGTTGACATATCAACTATACCCGAAATGTTATGGTTTAACATTGTAGCGGAATATTCATTCAAAGCGACAGATACGTGTTGGTGTGTCATCGAAACTCTAGTTACAACGAGAACGAGTCGATCCTTCATTGGCCCAGACGAGGAAACTCTGCATCATCTCACCAGTCTGCGTCCAAGACAATACCGCTCTTGCTCACGCTCTTGCCCGCCCCTCACCTGGGCGAGGTATACTAGGTCTTACTAGGGAACACCGCGATCTGCCTTTTAGGGCAGCAAGTGCCTCCGATCATGGATTGGAGACGTCACTTCCCGGATGGTTAGCCAAGAGACAGCCTGGGTTGTGTTCGATTTGCAGCAACACCATCTATCTATCGAGTCGTCAGGAGCTGTCAGCCAACCTTGTTGCATTACAACACCCAGCTTTCTAGTATTAGCAATCTAATGGCACGCAGGAAGAGAGCGATATCATACCAATGCCACTACAGTGTCAGATTCGAGGTCTTCGTTCAGATACTCTTCTAGAAGTCAATGAGCCGGTTTTGTTATTCCTGAAACGATATTACATGCACTGCGTTGCGCTGTGTCTCCCAACACGTGAAGTCCAATCGAATTACGACATGTAGTGTATGTATCTGCTCCATCTGCTCCATCTTCAGAAGAGATGACAGCCTCATTTAGGCACATCTGGATAGAGCGCAGTTCTGTCACTCCAACCTCTGGTGACAGACGAACTAGCGTGAATAAGGCCTATATATTCTTGCACACTGCTCTTGTTCGAAAACATGAAGGTTGGTCGCCATGAGCTTACTCGATTAGTGGTGAAATGAAGTTGCTAGTGTTCAATGATAAGTTGTCTGGGTCCAGCAGAAATTTTAAGGCATGAATGACTCAACGAAGTATGTTCAACTATCTATTGGGTTGTAAAAGCCTTGTAACTGCTCCTATTCTATTCCCAGGCTCTTGTTTTGCCGATGCTTTAAAGGAGATGCAGTCGCATTACCCTACTGCGCTTCATATGAGCAGTTGCATCTCCCTCACATTCTTTTTCAATGTTGGAAGCTCTAAGAAGTCGCCCTGTTGCGAATGGACTTTTAACATGGTACATCGCATGTCGTCGAGACCGTAAGTTTCTTGCCTGCTTTTGAGTGTGGTTTCGACATTGCGCATTGTGCCATGGCATTGACTGTTCTGCATACGGCACTACCGATCTGTCATAGACTCGCGAGACGACCAGGCAATCTGGTTGATTTGAGGTACTTTTCAAATGGCCAAAGCTTCAACCTTTTGACTGCTGAGTTTTGAATGGCAAGGGAGGCCATCTATCTGCACATCAAGAAATTGCTATCCTATGAGTACGTTCTTGCCAACCTCGACCTCGCTCCTGCCACTGGCAATGGATTGGCTCAAACCATTTAGTTCATCCTGACGAGTTCACAACTCTTCTTCCTTTCTCTTTTTCTTTTCTCTTCAGTGGTCAATGAGGACAATCCATGAGAAGAACAACTTGAGATCTTCGGATCCATGCTGAAATCTTTTTACTATATACTTAATCCGAGACTGCATCCCATGCTCCGGTGATCAAGAAGACCGTTGTAGCATACTGTGCTGGTTTGGCCCCGAAACCGCACAGCAATCAATTTTTGGCTCTTCAAGACCAGCTTGCTGGCAACTTCTTTTCATCAATGACATTCGCCCTGCGCGAGGTCTTGGAGAAGAGACATACTTCATCGTTGTGCATAAATTTTATACTACATGCCATCTACTGTTCTCTAGTTGCCGCCGTTTCAACAGTCCGTATCTTTGGAATTTAGCAGACACTTCAAAAATTTGCATTGATAGGCAATAGATCTGCTGCCAGAACACAGGTGCAAGCTTGCTTCCAAATCTCTATGTGCTATGACCCTTCATCTCCGGGAAATTTATCAGAATCATGCAGGTCTTCTGGGACTGTCAGACCGCAGCGACGATGCCGCAAAGCTCGCACTTCGGTATAGGTTCTGTTCCGAAATACAATGATAAAGATTGTCAACAATCTGGCTAGGTTGACAGCTCATAATGAGTGGTTTAGTGTCACATTCAGCCTCTAAACAGGCCATGTGTGACCGTAGATAATATCAAGACTGCTCTCTTCTCCTGAGGCATCGCTTAAGGCGATATCGAAGATGAAAAGAAGTTTTTTGATCCCTCGCAATGCTCAGACAATTACTGCTCAGAGAACAGCGCGCAAGTTATAGAGATGCGCTTCCAGAATGATCTTGCCGATGAAGGCTAGATTATACGGATACGACATCTACATACTGCGAGTTTAGAGTCATCATAGTATATGCTGCCTTCAACTGTATACTTAATCCAAAGGACAACCCACATGAGAAGATGTGGAAAGAAAAAATTGGATAAAGAGTTAAGTTGCAGCAATTAAGAAGGGGAAGTAAGCGGAGTCGATCGCGTTGTCACGTGGATTGACTCGGCATTCCTATCGAACCACCTTTTGTTCGAGTAATAGATCAGCACACAATATATTAGGTCAATCAGTATCGCCAATATCTCGCAGCCTCTAACAATGCACGGTTGTCTAAAAACCCCGAACACAAAGATCAAAATGATTTGTAGACGCGTCTGGGTTATGTCTGATAGCGGACAAATGATGTAGCGGTATGTAACAGGATCGTGAACATCTTCACTATCAAGATGGTCAGCCTCGACATGGCAAAACTTGAGGTCGATTTCTCATGAAGCCTTACTTTCTTTGTGCCGAAGCAGATTTCTCATCGATATCGTAAACACCAAAGGATCAACGTGAATATAATGTGCCGTAGGAGGGTATACAAGGCGGGTCGAGGTGAGCAGAAGGTGAGTAGAAGGTGGTGGCAGGATAAGCAGCTGATGAAAGCAGCAGGATGGAGCTAAGCAGGTGGACGAGTGCGTTACGGGTTTTACTTGTCTTGTTACTGCCAAAGGATCATGGTTTCAGCAACGCGCTAGATCCACTAGATAGCATCTCTGAGGCTGATTGTCGATTTAGCAGTGCTGGCAACAAGTACGCAACCATGAATGCAAGAGGGTTGCGCAGCTTCCGATGAAGAATTTGGCAACCTGCCCATTTTCCATTGGTATCAAGATAAGTATGCCTGAGAATGCCGAAATCTGTACAACCTTTGACACTAGATGCAGGACTGATCGACTCCTCAAGAGCGAAACCGTGTTCGCAACTGTGCCTCCTGCTAGTACGGGCGCACAGCCCAGAACGAAAGCGGTGTGCAACTGCTCTTGCCGGTTTCTGTCACCTCAACGGCAGGTTGGGGACGAGTCGAAAGATGACTTTGCATATCTCATTGTCAAGTAACCTTGCAACCAAATGAGAGCTTAAGCAAGATGCTGTCTCAACTCCTCTTATCGCCAATCACCGTTCTTATCCTCACTTTGCTTCGTGTCATGTTCGAGTACAATGCATCCTCAATTCACTGACTCAATAAGCACTGATAATTAAGCCGAGTTTAACACAGAATAACGTATCTCCAGTTCACAACCACAAATTGGACCTTAACCATCAGCAACAGCACTCAAATTTTCTCAGAAATTCCTAGCGGTGCTGCACTGAGATATCCCAGCTTCAAGTCCGCTCAGCAAAGCTCCGACTTCTGACCTCTGACACCAAATCCCCAATTCATCCAGACGGGATCCAAACACTACATACTTCGCCGGAGGTCAGCTATCCATCAGGCCTAAAAGGCCACCGTGGTCTTTTATATTCGCAACCTTCGATTTGCGTGCATCGACAGGGACGACGGCTTCTTGGACCTTCCTTCTTGCTTGCTTCCATTCATCTGCAGGCTGAGAGTCGTCGAAGATATTGATGGAGCCCAAATGGTCATCACCCCACATCAAGAGCAGTTCTGGTAGACACATCTGTGTTCCTGGCAAACTTGACCAGAAAAGTTCCCAATATCCCGTGCAGCCAATGCGGCCCAGCCAGTATATCACGGCCGACTTCGGTGAGAACTTCTATGACCTTAGTTACTGTGGTGTGATACTGGAACAGGTGAACTCTTTCACAGCGATCAATAGAATAATACCGAAACTGACGTTTCATAGTGTTCAGTCAACTTCGTGATTAGTATACATGGCCTACCTGTGTTGTTCATTGACACCATGGTTGGAATCACATATCTGAGAGAGTCATGCTTGTTATTGTGGAATGCACTATCATTATGAATCGGGAGGGAGCTGCTTTGGTCACTAGAATCCATTCTAGACTCCAGAACTGTAATACTGAGCAAATCAACATGATCATAATTGGGAGTGTAGACATAGGAAGAAGAAACAAAGAAAATGGAGAATAGGAATAATTAAGCTACAAAGCTTGTCTCTCTTTCCACCAGTCGAGGTAGTAATCAAATTTGCTACCATGACCGAGAGCACGAATCTTGTCGTGATTCGTAACAAACCAGTGCCTGTCCATATTGTGCTTCTCCTGATGCTGCTCAGTTCCTCCTTCGGTCGCATTAGATACCTTTTCTATTGCATCCTCCAACACAACCTCATCATCGAACCTCATATCTTTCAGTCGGCCGTAGGCATTGAGAATGACATCTCCATTGGTAAGTCTTTGCATCACCATGCCTCTGAACAACGCCAGCGTGCCAGCCTTAGGCCTAAAGTCTGCTGCGTCTATGTAGACCGCAACTGTGACCGCTTCTTGGAAGCTGTTCTGGCTCTGAAATTGTGGGGTATTGTTCTTTGAGGGCGCTGGAAGTTGTGAGATACCATCTTGTCGAGATGGAGGTCGAGAAGCAGAGAGCGATGGATCAATGATCTTGAGATGCCGCTTAGGTGGAAAAGGTGATCCGGGACGATGAATGAGCGTTGTGCCGGCCCAGGTTATGAAACCCATGGTTGTCAGGATGTATGATTTTGGAGGTAGTGGTTGGTTCGGCGGTGGGTTGCGAAGAGACTGGAGAGTGTGGAATGGTGGCGGAGGATGTAATGGAGGTTGGCTCAATGGTTCTGCTTGAACCATGGTTGGCTGCTGTTGAACAGGTACTGCTGAATGAGGATGGTTGTGCAGGGGTCGGACATCGTTGGGTTGGGATAACGCATATGCGCCCTCCGGACGGGGAATCTTGTTCAATGGCTGCATGCTGGATGGATCACGATACACTCGTGGTTGTGAGATATCGTTGGCCCCATCAACGTTCGAGGTGAGCGCATTTGTGGCGCCACCAGGTGGATCAAGGCGTATAAGCGCTAAAGTGTCGTGCTTGAGGTGTCGTAAAGCTTGTCGTCGTCGAGCGAGGAGTGCTTCGCTTACTTTAGCTGACTCAAAGTGGTCCGGTTCATCCTCCTCATCGCTGTCCTGGCTGAGAAATCGAGTATTGAGAGTCGACCTAAGTCTGTTTCTTTTCGAAGCCGAGCCAATGGTGTCTGTCGTGGCTGATTGCGGTTTGCCTGTTGCTGTTTGTGATGGAGATGGTTCCACGGTTGCGTCACTTTCGGCAGCCAGGAGGTGTCGCGTTTCAAGAGGACTTGGAATACTAGTGGGGAGCATAGACTCTTCACCTGAACCACCATCTTCAGGATTATGGCTTTGTGTGTGGTCATTCGCTAACCTTTGCCGCTTGAAAGATGACTTCTTAGAGGATCTTCGCGCGAAATCTTCCTCGTCTGCTGATTGAACATTTGGAGGTGAAGTAGTTGAATCGTCTATAGGGCTTTCGAAACTGACACGAGCTCTCTTGCGACCAATCGTAGAGTCAGCTTCTGTTACCGAGACTGGGGAGTTCTGCTTCAAGAAGTGACAGTCTTCGATTGCAAGATATACCACAGACCCGCAACCATTTTTTCTCGCAGATTTCTTGATCTGGAAGTGCTTTATGTTCAGCAAGTCACCAGTACTGACTTCTGCGGCATCGCGCAGTGTGCTAAGCTTGCGATGAAGTAGTGCTTGAACCATAAGCTGTCCATCCGTCAAAACGAGTTTTGTAGCATATCTGTGCCCGCCATCGAAGGGTTGCAAGCTGGTGTTGGAGGGCGCACGGTCTTCTTCAGTCTGGTTTGACGTAACATCGACGAGTTCGACATGTGCGACCCGGAGGAAAAGTGAAGTGGGATGGATGCAAGTGCGAAAGAGTTCGGCGATTTGAGGCTGGAGCTCCTGCATGTAACGAGTTGGTCTTTACAACATGCGCATGAGCCATAGCAACAGTGCTTTAGGCCGACAACAGAGGCAGATGAAAAGTCCTTGTTCTGAATGAGATGCGCACCTCTACGCTAGTTCTGAGGCTACACAGGTTGGGAAGCTCAAGCTTTCACAACGCGTCCTAACGGCTCGACGCGTCAATAACAACATGACCCGTAGTGCGATCACATTTGTAGTGTCTTGATTGTTTTGATCCTTGACAATAAGACACGTGCAGGGAAGAAGTACAGATGACAGAAGAGTATCATCATGTCCATTTTTGATGGGTTTGGTAGGTCACGCAATAGACAACAAAGGATAAAATCTCATTGACATTTTGACACTGATTTCTGGACGCCAATGGCGACGCTTCGAACGGCACAAGTGCTGAGCAATCCATAACCTCTAATGACAAACAACCATGTTCTGCCCATGTAGATGCCTGCAAATTCCACGCTGGAACACCCTATCACATCCCGATTGAAGATTCTTGCCTACTGACAACAAAATGGTTGCCTTGCAGCGATGCATGAAAGCATGTGGGGTATATGCCCTATCACGAAACACCCCTCATGAATGGCAATTCTAGGAATGCGCGACAAGATACGCCTTTGAACTTATGACTTACAACGAGTGCGCCTTGCATTGCGAGTCTATACCGCTTCTCATACGGTTCGTATCCTGCCGCGACCAGCGTTAACAGCTGTGATGATGAGGATGCCACAGGAGTCCTGTACACAATGAGAGATTTCTCTACATGGTCTGTGTCATATTGTTGTATCTTAGTGAAATGTTCATATATACGGGACACTCCCATACTTGACAAGCTTACTATCTACAGCAAAAGCTTCTGATTTTTACTCCAAAATACTGCTCGAGCCAACTCTGACAAGCAATATCGCCTGCCCAAATGGCGATGCTACTTGTAGAGGACGATGTGCTCCCAATCACGATACCTGAGGCCATCGAGTCATTAACAAATATCGTTATAGATATTGTTCGTAAGAACCGGACCTTGGTCGACTATTACATTTATCCTAGACCTACACCCTCGGAGATTGAGGCATACAAACCCCGGTTACAGCTGCTTTATGGACGACTGGAAAGCTTATCTACTCTCGATCTACCCAAGCTGACGTTACTCGTTGACGATGCTGCGGCACTAATGTCAGCGTCTCTACTGCCCATAATTGACCAATTGCTGAACGCGGTTCATGGAATACAGCAAATCTTCATCAACCACTATGATCGAGACCTTGAGCAAAGAAAACCATATGGAACAGTCTATGACATACTTGACTATAGGTGGAAGCAGCTCGAGAGATTTCAGAGAGATCAGATCCAAAGCGCACAACGTCTGCTGGCGGACGACTTGAATCCGGTACCTCCAAGTTCTCCTGAACCTAGTTTCTGCCGTTTTGCAGTAGCATTCACCAATGGCAGAGATTTTGGGAAACTTTCGCAAGTTCTATCCAAGGATTTGAGAAGCGAAGACATGGAGAGACTTCACAATGACGGCGGAGCTTTCTTGTCTTGGGATTGCCCGGGATGTGCCTTTAAGGTCAAATACTACATAATCAACAGCATGGGCTCGCACATTCACGCGACAGACGATGTCAGATCACACTCGAGCGTACCGGAAGTAGAGTACAGGCCATCTTGGTTAGTCAAATGCCATCTTCACCAGGCAAAATCAACAAACAGGCGAGGCTCACACTCTGAAGACCAAGGCACCGCCCGGTATAGTTCACAAAGGAACAGTTTTACTAGTCGTGCAGAGAACATTGTCAGACGTCAGACTGAGATTCAGGGTTCGAGGGCATCGTCAGTTTTCAACTTTGACGGTATGCCGCGGCGCACGAAGTCTGAAACAACAACACTACAGATTAGCTCGTTGAGAGCGGTGGCGAAAGAGCGAACGGCAGTGTATGGATGTCCTTTTTGCTGGATGGTTGGCAAGGAGTATGGCCACATGGGTTATTGCAACGCACGAGACTTGGTCGAGCATATTAGTGTGAGGCATAACGTAAGCTGTCCACCACCATCACTTGTTCTTGAGAAGTACATGATAGGACTGAATGGGAAGTGCGCGGAAAGCGTACGGCGATGGGATCTTAACATCAAGTCTACCTACTAGCACTGGTGGAAGGCGGAGCTTGGGTATCACGGTCTTCAAGTGCTTCGAGAGGTTCATTTCTGCAGACTTTGGCCATTATGTGCATCAAGCGATCAGCTTGCACAATGACACTTCCGCAGAGATTTGGTTGATTATTGGTGCAGTCTTTCAATGCATGGAATGTGAAATGGTGACAAATTTTGGCTACAAATTGCATCCCTCATGGCGGGTTGATGATCTACTTACGACCGGGGAGATACTCCATTGGGATGTTACGGCTTGTGATTGGTTGGGAAACTCCTTTACAGTGAAGCCTCTTGCAGTTTCTTGGCATTATTTGTTGTGACGGCGTAACGGATTAGCCGGCTCACTCCACGCTGGATGACGACAAAACTGTTGATGAGCTGGAAGAGCGACGAGTGGTTGTCAGTGCTTAATAAAAGTATTTGCCAGTTGGACGTCGGGTTAGATGACACGACAGCGGGAACCGAAGCTTTGGCAGTTACAAAGTAAAGCATGAACAAGCCTGAAGGAAGACACAACCAGCCAACTGTTTTGCATGGTCAAGCAAACGGCCAGAGGTGGTTGGTTTTGGGTGTCAATTCGCAGATGACGTCTTTGGAATTTCAAGGCACCATTCACGCCGATCCGATCAAAAGTGAGCACAGTCTTGCAAACATAGGAGCTTTCCGTTGCAGAACCTGCTCTCTTTGCTCGTGATCGACGTGCTATTCCGGCTCTCTGCCATGCTCCGGAAATAATTCGCGGCCAATAATTATGTAATCCGAATTGCCCCTTGCAAAACAGAATGCAAAGCTTGGAATTTGGTTCCAGGTTAAGAAGGGACGACGCGTTTCGGCTCGAGATCGTAATACATGGTAAATTTGCTGGAGGCTCCATCGTGAAGAGCATATGCTTTTCGGAGTCGCGCTTCCATCCTAACGCGGTGACATCATACCGCTAAATAGATCAACTAGACTTTTCTCATGCTCACTGCTTGCCATATTGACACTATATCCCTGCAGTTTTCGTTGAGTATTTCGTGCCTTGTTGTTGCCATCCATTCACTCATTTTGCAGCCTTCGTGCTGTTGGTCCTACATGACATCTACCTCTACCCTATTCAAACTCAACATGTCCCAAATCAAGGCCACTCTGCGCTCTATTCGAGGCAGTATATCGGGCATATCAGGCAAAAGGCAGAGCATAGTAGACAAAGTGCCTGGGAAATATCGTGGTCCGACCGAGTCACCCATACGAGGAGGCGACGAGAAGGATATCGAACAGAAGGTACTATCTACTGAGCAATTGACAGACGCGTTGAGCGACTCGGACTCGGACCACACACATCCTCCAGTCAAGACCGTTGAAGACTTTCTGCAAGACAATCACGACCCTCCTGAAATTCAGGCACACTATGGCAAGTTGCCTCTCATGCAGAGTGTACCCCCTTCCAGGGCGGACCATGAAGTCGAAGATCCCTGGTGGCATCTCGACGAGATGACGTTGGACAAGGCAGGGCAACCAGTCGTCTTCCGAGGGCGCATCCATGTGGTGAGACACATGAGTGCGAAAATGGCTTTCATCGTCTTCCGAGAAGGCATCACAACAATACAGGGCGTCCTTCGTGCAAAAGAGGGAGAAATATCTGAAAATATGGTCCGATTTGCCGAGCACATGCGTCCAGGGACTACCGTGCTGACAAGAGGTATCCTCAGAAAGGCGGAGCAACGTGTCAAGCTTACAAGTGCTCACGATGTCGAAATTGAAATCACCGATCTTCACCTCGAAACTGCCCGCACCGTTCCTGTAGCTTTCAGTGTCTATGAAGCAGAGGCTGCCACTGATGAGCACAAAATTTCCGACAGGGTACGGCTGGCGAATCGGATCCTCGATCTGAGAACGCCCACATCCCAAGCAATCTTCAGAATCCAGGCAGGTGTCGGTCGCTATTTCAGAGAGTTTCTCGACAATAAAATGTTTGTCGAGATCCACACACCTAAAATGCAAGGTGGTGCAACTGAAGGTGGTTCAGAAGTCTTCAAGTTGAACTACTTCGGCAGACCAGCATTCCTTGCCCAAAGCCCTCAACTTGCCAAGCAGATGTGTATCTCAGCAGACTTCCAGCGAGTGTATGAAATTGGTCCAGTCTTTCGTGCAGAGAACTCAAACACACCGCGACACTTGACCGAGTACACTGGTCTCGATATCGAGATGGTTATTGACAAGCATTATCATGAAGCTATGAACACCATCGACGGTGCTCTTAAACATATCTTTAAGATGCTGTATGAAAAATACCGTCCGGAACTCGAGACAGTAAAACATCATTTTCCGCATGAGGATCTTGTGTGGCATGAGGAAACAGTGCGTATTACTTTTGCTGAGGGTGCTAAGATGCTCACAGAATCGGGCTGGAAAGATGACGATGGACAGCCACAGTCAGCACAGGAGGACCTTTCTACTCGAGCAGAGCGTGAACTGGGTAGACTTGTGAAGGAAAAGTATCACACAGATTATTACATACTGGACAAATTTCCACGATCTGCACGACCATTCTACACGATGCCCGACGCTCATGACCCCGAACTTACCAACTCCTTCGATTTCATGATCCGGGGTCAGGAGATCCTGTCTGGTGGCCAACGTGTTCACGACTTTGCCATGCTGAAGGAAAGCATTGAAAAGCAAGGAATGGATCCAGATTCTCTAAAGGAGTATATGGATGGTTTTGCCTACGTGGCGCCTCCTCATGCGGGTGCAGGTATCGGTCTAGAAAGATTGACTTCTTTGATTCTTGAGCTAGGCAACCTGCGTTATGCTTCGCTGTTCCACCGAGATCCGAAGAGCTTCCCACAGCCACCGAAGTCCGAACTACGATTCCCAGACGACTCGACGCTCGCTCGAAACAAAGGTAGACTGCAACCTTTAGAGAACCTTGTTGCCAATTATGGTGATGCCACAAACACATCTTGGATGGATCCACGATTCAAGATATGGCGAGACGACAAAACAGGCGCCGCTGTGGCTTATACACCTGTACACGGTCGTGCCATCTGCGCAGGAGATCCACTCTGCGATCCTCGCCAGTATGCTGAGGTGGCGGAAGCTTTCATTGCTTGGCTACGACAAGAAAAGGGCCTGAAACCCATCTGGACACTGGTAGGCTCACCATTCGAGGAAGTCTTAGGCACCCAGTTTGGCTTCAGATCGTTCACATGTGCGGCTGAGCAGCGAGTTGACCTTGAGCGAAACGCTCACTTGAAAATTGACAAGGATGTCGAGCGAAAAATTCGACATGCCAAGAATGAAGGCATCGAAGTCGAAGACTATAGTAACAAGATACCCGACGATGTTAAAGCCAAGATCGACCAACGCATCAAAGACTGGCAGTCGCACCGTACTGGTGAGCAGGTCCACCTTAGTGAAATTACGCCTTGGGTGGATCAAGCTCACAGACAATATTTTGTCGCTGAGGGCAAAGACGGAAAGATTCATTCCCTGGTCGTCTTGGCCCAGGTCGCCGTAAACCATGGTGTCCAAGTCAAATGGGCGCTCGACTTTCCGGAAGCTGCAAATGGCACTATCGAAATGACCGTACAGGAAGCACTCACGAAAGCTGCGACTGCAGGCAATAAAGAGGCTACTTTCGGCGCTGGCGCTACCAACGAGCTCAAAGCTGGTCACCACATCGGCAACACAAAGGCCGCCTCGTTGAGCAAAATGTACCACTCGATTGCGAGTCGATTTCATCTTG
This sequence comes from Neophaeococcomyces mojaviensis, assembly GCA_030247915.1. Classification (NCBI taxonomy): domain Eukaryota; kingdom Fungi; phylum Ascomycota; class Eurotiomycetes; order Chaetothyriales; genus Neophaeococcomyces; species Neophaeococcomyces mojaviensis. The sequence continues at coordinate 29,357 of JAPDRQ010000160.1, forward strand.
ACAACAAAACTGGCTTTCGAGCCAAGTTCAACACGTGGAACGATCCATTGTACATTGCTTACCCGGCCAAAGGCTTAGGTCAAAAGGGTATAAGAGCTATCATTGACTTCTTCAAAGACGAAGCTACCTAGGGCCAAGACAAGTAATTGTTGGACATCTGGTCTTTGCATAGCACGGCGCTCTGGGCATTTTTGGTTCTTGATATTGCGCAAGGTAATGATACTAGCCAAGAGCAACACAACAGACAAGTTTCATGGAAGAGGAATAAAGCAACAGGGATAATAAAGAGCATACACAGGAAGGTGAGGTCAAGTGGTCGCTCAAGGATAGCACCGCGATTGTTTTGATTAGCGAACCAGATAGGATTTTCGCTGTTGATACCCCGAACACTGCGTAGGTTTGAAATACATACATATAGGTGTAATGTTACAGACTCATACATAGATCTTTTCGGAGCTTTCAGAAGCTCTCTACCATGCCTGCTGACCCATACATGCATTGCGTCTCACTCTCACTTTTCATTAATCTATCACGCCGGCCGCGTCACACTCAGCAACCATACAGCTTAGTCTACAACTTCATCCTCCTCCCACCAATAAGTATATCATGCCTTGGCACGGCATACCTCACAAGAACACGATAGCTATTCCATCCCACATTACGCAGCGACCGCTCCAGCCAGCCACAGTCAAAAGGCGGTAATACCTCCTCAACCCTGTCCACGACCACTCATTGGTACCTTTCCGATCGCGCCTACCCTCCTCAAACCCCAGATCCCTTTCACCGGGCGTCCGTCCATCTCACACTCACTCCTCTGACTCTCTCCATCCCGATATGCGTCGGGATCCTGCGCGCGATAGTGCCATGGTAAATTTTGGTTTTCTTCGGCTGGATCTTGCCGCTCGCTAGTCGTGCGTTCCCCTTCCTGTCTGGTCGTGGATAAGGATTTTTTTGCTTTCTCTTTTTGGGGGTGCGTGGTTGCTGCTTGCCTCGTTGGTCATTGGCATCGCTGTAAATTGCGAAACGGGATTGTCTGCTATGTCTTGAGACTGTTGGGATGGAAATGTATATTTGGATCACTGTTGATGCATTGTCTAACGAACAGTATAAGGTGAACAGGGTTTGATATCAAGGGGTGAACATTGGCTAGAGATAATTCAAGGAAGATAAGCACGTTGAATTTTCGACGACCAATGTGCCAGAGTAGTGTAGCTGTACATGGCTGTCCTCGCCAGAATCTCATATTCTTGTGATTACATCCTGCGAGACAGTTGCTAGTTTGTGGTGTTACATTCTCTTCCTCGACCAAGTCAATTCCCTGGCCTCGTCAAAGTTCATAGTTCCTTCAATGTCGTATCTCGTAAAGTTCAGGACATTCAGATCGTCTCCGTACTGCCCAATGACCTGCATTCCGACGTGCCGGTCGGGAGTGGCTGGAATGTCCTCGTCTGCTGCGGCAGGCACACTAATTGCTGGCAATCCTGCGAGACTAGCGGGAACGGTAAAGACGTCGTTAATGTATGACTGGACTGGTGATTGCCCCTCTAGGTCCTGGATCTTGGGTGGAGGAGTTGGAGCAGTCGGTACGATAATCAAATCAACTGTTCTGTCTGAGCTTGAATTCTGATGACGCGTATGTGGGAGCAAGGGATGTCCGAATGCGAAGACGTTATTGAAGTCTTGTTGTACTAGGCGGCGGACTTTCTGAGCTTGAACAAAGTAATTGTCTTTTGCTGCTGCACTGAGAGTGAATGTGCCGAGAAGAATGCGGCGTTTCACCTCTTCACCGAAGTGTTCACCGCGGTAGTTGGCATAGAGCAGGCCGTTCTCGTTGTCTGCAGTGCTCAAATCGCGAGGGGTACCATAACGGACGCCGTCATATTTTGCAAGGTTGGAGGAGGCTTCGGCTGGGGCAAGGACGTAGTAGGCTGCCAAGGCAAGTTTAGTGTTGGGTAGAGAGATTGGGACAATGGTGTGACCTTTATTGGCCAGCATGCTGAGAGTTCTGAGCCAAGCTTGACGCACTACTGGATGCATTTCTGCGATGTTGTACTCGTTTGGAACACCGATGCGGCGGAGGTAGCCACTAGTATAGCGTTTGTATCTGTCTCTAGGCATCGAGGTTTCTGCTGGAGTTTCTCCTTTACTTCGCGGCCCAACAAATGAGAATTTTACATCCTCTGACTCCAGATAGTGGTGGCCGAAGTCAACCTGGCGTTTCCTGCGTGCCTCATGGATTCTGGTTCTCGATTCTGGCCTCAAGGAAGTTGGATCAGCAGGGTCATATTTGTCGAGTATTTGAAAGAGGGCCATTACATCGTTTGTGTTCCTTGCAATGATGCCCACAGTGTCCAAAGAATTTGCGTATGGTACCAAGCCATTTCTCGATATCCTCCCATAAGATGGCTTGAAGCCAACTGTGCCTGTATAAGCTGCAGGCAGTCGAACCGAGCCTCCCGTGTCTGAGCCAATAGCTATACTGACGATACCGTCTGCCACGGCCATAGCACTTCCACCGGAGCTCCCCCCAGGAGATTGTGCGTTTTTGCCGAATCCATTTTGGACTGGACCATATGCCGAGTTTTGTGAGTGAGAGCCCATGCCAAATTCGTCCATGTTCGTCTTGCCCGCAATATCCATTCCAACTTCTTGGAGAATGCGGCATACTGTAGATTCGGCGTTGCCGGTAAACCCGTTGAGGATGCTGGAGGCGCACGTAGTTGGCAATCGCTCAGTCACAAAGTTGTCTTTGACAGCAATCACCTTGGCATGATCGATCTGCTGCTGGAAATCCTTTGTATCTGGGTTTCGTTAGCAATCGAGTTGCACTCTTATCGCAGTTTTCCTACAAGCCGATTTAGCTGAGGCTCCCTTCAGTTCGTTCAGATAAGAGGTCCGTTGCTGATCATCCTCCTCCTCCTCATAGCCAGATGATGTTCGACTGATGAACGCGCCATGTCGCCCTACGAGCTGCACTCGTCTGCGCTGGGTAGATGCGATCGCTTCAGCTGATGCAATGGCTTTGTTGATCCTATAGCTCCCTGGCGACGAGCGTATGAAACGTGGATAGGATTGCTGCAGCGCCCTCGTTACGCGAGGCATCAACGGAAGAGCCGCTGTCGGCTTGAACAAGAGGAAATACAGAGGATTGGACGTTGGATATAAGAAGCGCAGGTTGATAGGACTCCTCCAAGAGGGAAGGTCCGGCGAAGAGTCCGGATGCCCTCCAGAAGGATGTCATTTGCGTAATTTCGTGTGAAATCATAGTTAGCTCTCTGGCTACGACTTCTCCAGTCGAGTCTGGTAGGTGGCCAGCAAGCAAGATTATCGATGGTACAAGCTATACGTCTTGCGCCACGAGCGCATTTGTTCACACGAGCTGCTTCTCTGCTTCCTCGACCGAGGCCGAGAGCTCCCCTACAGCATGCAGTAGCAGGCGATGGCAAGCGGCACATTACAGCGTATGGATACACACAGGCAAAAGCTCTTGTCTATTCGAAGTATGGCGAGCCACAAGATGTGCTACAGCTGCATGGCCATTCAATCTCTGCCCCCTCTGGCACACAAGTCGTCGTGCGATTTCTCACCTGTCCGATCAATCCTGCCGATGTGAATCAGATACAGGGGGTGTATCCCTCGAAGCCCGAGATGGACACCGCGCTGGGGACTTCGGAAGCTTCGGCTGTTGCTGGGAACGAAGGAGTAGCCGAAGTCATCAGCACGGGCTCCGGGGTCAAATCAGTACAGAAGGGTGACTGGGTCATTATGAAGAGTACAGGAATGGGCACATGGTGCACACATAAGGCTCTTGACGAGAGCCAGGTGCTCAAGATCGATGACAAGGAGGGGTTGACACCACTTCAGGTTGGCACAGTCTCTGTGAACCCGTGCACGGCATACCGCATGCTGCTGGACTACGGCAAGTGGAACTTTCGAGGCGACGAGTGGTTCATTCAGAATGGCGCAAACAGTGGTGTCGGTCGTGCCGCAATACAGCTGGGTCGAGAGTGGGGCATTAAGAGCATCAACATTATTCGAGGGCGAGAGGACAAGTCTGAGGAGGAGAAGCTGAGGCGGGAGCTGTATGACCTCGGAGCTACCCATGTCATCACCGAGGAGGAGCTCATGGGGCGAGAGATGAGGGACAAGGTGAAGGAGTGGACAAGAGGAGGTCGTGAACAGATCAAAGTCGGCTTGAACTGTGTGGGCGGCAAGCCGGGCACGGCATTGGCGAAGTTCTTGAGCTCCGAAGCATCTATGATCACATACGGCGCAATGAGCAAGAAACCGCTCGAGCTGCCTGCTTCGTTGTTGATCTTCAAGAATATCAACTTCACCGGCTTCTGGGTTAGCAAGTGGAGTGACCAGCACCCAGACCAGAAGAAGCAGACGGTGGAGGATGTGCTGAGGTTGACCAAGGCGGGCAAATTCAAAGACTTTCCGGTTCAAGAATGCGAATGGAACCGAGATACTGGTCTTGATGTGCTGAGATCCGCCGTACAGGGCACTTTGGGAGGTTTCCGAGCAGGCAAGGGTGTCTTCGTTTTTGGTGAAACATAGCCAGATGATGAAATCAAATGCGTCAATGTGTGAGCTCGCAACCACTCAATGCTTCTGCCCTCCGTAGTGCTCGTGGCGCGTATATCTGGTCGTCACGGTCGTGTGCTGGGTATCATCCTCGTCATACTGCGCTGTCCGGCTCCCCCTCCATTTTGTTTCTCGCCTCGCCGAATAATTGAGCTTGCATCGCCGCGAGCTCCTCTTCCGTGGCCTGCACTCCGCCGAAGTTCTTCATCCGCTCTCCTCGGTTCACCCGCTTCGTCTGCACTTGCTTCCATTCGCCCACCACACCGCGAATGCCTTCGATGTAGTCCCCGAAGCCCAGGTCCTTAAGAGCAGCCTCGACATGTTCAACCGCTATCGTCTTCTTCGATTCCTTTTCCGATATCTCATTGCTCTCGGACGACAGCATGCGCAGGAACTCCATAGAGCATTGTATGAGGAGATCGCGGGCGCCTTTCGTAAAGGTCATGTCGTTTCCAAGCGACACATCGGGTGGAAGTTGGGGGAGAATCTCTGATATTATCTTCTGAACGGTCGCTGCGCTTTCATTAGTCTCGGCCATCGCTGACGCGATCGAACAATCTTACCTTTGGGAAGCGACAAATCCTCGTTCCCTGTTCCTGTTAGACCGGCCATTTGGCTACATCAATGCTTTCAGACCATACCTGGGAACTCTTTGTCCGACATGTTAAGATATAGGCCTACGTGTCAGTGATAAAGTTGTTCGGGAAGAGAGTCGGTTCATGATGCCAGCACCACGAGCGCGTGGGAGTGCACCAAAAGCACTTATATAAGTGGTGACCTTGACATGGGCATTCGGCCTTGCATACCTTGCCTTGCGCCGCTTTAAGCAATGAATTCTTGGCAGTAAGTACAAGTGCCGCTCAGGAAATTTTCCCACTGCTCTTCCATTTCACCTCTTTCATCCATAACACATCTTCAGTAGTGTGTTTCGCATTAATCATTCATGTATCTTAACAATCACAGGAATGCCCTGATGCTTCAACTGGTACGTTATCATCCTTGTTCTCTTCATGTTATATCATGATGAACCTTCGTGTCGCCCCTATCATACAACGCAAAAAAATGTGGTGATTTACCTGTCCTAGCCAAACGGACTTTCTGATTCCAAACATCTTTACGAACAATACCATCTTCCATTGGAGTATTCTGAGCTGACGCGCTTCTTGATAGACCGAACAGCGAGCGACACGGTAATGGCATCAACGACGATCGTCATGCGAGGGTATGTCTGGACTTGAGCTCTTCATCCAAATGATGTTTCAATATTATGTACTATCAAATTCCGCAATCTATCAATGTGGACAATCATGAATATCTGATCACTTCACCACCCACTGCTCTTTGTTCAACTGTGCATTTTCCGTCACGCTGACTTGGCCAGTTTGAAAGTTCAAGTCCTATAACCCCAACGGGTAGCATTTTTCGGAACGTACAAGACTCCGGTAAGTCTTCGAACTCTCAACTCTGAAATTTACTATGATGAACCTACCACTCTTCCATGCTAAGTATGAAGGTTAACAGCCTAATGCTTAAGTTTGTGTATTCATTTTTTCATCTTTCGCCTGACTGTCAACAATGCACTAAATTCTATCATTTGCGTTTTGGAGCAACGCTGACGACGATTCACAGTGGTTCATTGCTTTAGTTGGTAAGCCTCGAGTGCTTTGTCGTTCCACCTAAACACAGTCAGCACGGGTGTCTGCACGTACACGTTGAACTTACGACAGAAATTGACCACTGAGATCCGACGGTGCGTGAACAGCCAGCTTCGCGATAACGTGTCCACATTGCTCTGGCTTAACCAGTTTGCCTTCCTCGAAGGCGCTGGTGAACTTCTTCATGTCCTCTGGGTTCATGTTGCTGGCGTGCTCTTCACGAATTTGCTTTTGCATGTCCGTGTCCACCATCCCAGGTCTGATTGCAACTGTCGTGATATCTGGCTCTTCTACTTTCAGCGTCATGGCAAGGTGATTCATTGCCGCTTTCGTCGATCCATATGGTCCCCAGCCGGTATAGCCGTTACTGGCTGCGCCTGAAGAAGTCATAATGATACGGCCTTTCGTCTTCCTGAGCTCAGGGATTGCTATCTTCACGGCATATGCGCAGCTGAAGAAATTGGTCTTAAAACAATCAACCCAGTCATTGAACTCAAGATCGGCCACGCGTTTGACCTGTCCAAGCGTGCCATGGTTCAATATCAGTCCGTCAAGTCGGCCAAACTTGGATGTAGCAAGATCAATAGCCTTTTTGATGAATGAGGGATCTGACAGATCCCCAACGCTGTACTCAACTCGGTCTGGCGCTATAGATTTAAGCTCCTCGAGTGGAGCGGCCGACCTGCTGGCGAGAATGACCTTGTGTTGAGGAGGTGCATTGATCAGAAATCTTGCAATCGCCAGACCAACCCCTGTTCATTCAGTGTTCAGTGAAAAGGTGCCGCAGCTGTAAAAGAGGCTTGTGTGTAGTGTGCCTACCTCTGGAGGCGCCTGTCACGAGAATTACTTTGCCATTGACTGCCTTGTTCGAACCTTAGCTGATGGCTTTGTAGAGCCAAAAGTGACTTACCATTTCGCGTACAGCTAAGTAGTGTTACTGTGAAAGTTTGCTTGAATATTCTCTGTTGCTGTTGTGCTCTCTCGTGGGAGATACTACTATCCGGATAGCCAAGATCTAATAATAACAAGACGCTTGTTAACCTGACGTAGTTGTGGATTCGGGCGACAGTGAGTGAACCCACAATTTGTCATTACCCTAGATATTTATTGCTCGTGTTAGCGACTCTCCCTATACTTGAAGTTGATCAGCCCTTGACAACACATGCCGCCTACTGCCGGTGCTCTTTCGATCTTGTTTCGCCTGGGTCGCGAAGCTCACTTCTCAGAACAATTACAGTATTGCAACCTCAACCCAGCTAGTTTTGTTTCCTTCTGTTGCATCATGATTCAGATATTCTAGCATTAAATTTGTATTATAGTGCCCAACACCCCCCAGCCACAACAGCTTTTCAGGCCGTAAAATGGACTCTGGCTCCAGTAACCTCTGTCAGAACTCAGCAGCCGGGACACAGTCTTGGGAGGCCGTTGGAAGATGCGCCCAGTGTTCGTACACCTATCTGTTTGAGTCAACCATTAGCTTTAGCTTGTTTTCTGCTGCTACCTGGCAGGACTGAGGATATACCACTCTTTGCGAGAAGAGTTCGGCCTCTTCAACTCGCATTTCGACATAATACAGGCAGCGCCTTCAAACAAACTACGTCAAAGCTGCAAGCGCATCGCCGAGGCTTGAGAGATCTTAGCTGACAGTCTATGGCATCAAGAGTTCGCATTTTTGGACCATCTCCAAAGTCTGCTATGCAAGACCGGATATCTTGATCCGAAACGGAGGCAGCACTGGTAGAAACAGCTAACCCTCTGTCGTCCTATTGTGCTGCTTCGGCCAGGCAGTTTGAAGCTCCTTGATAACCCTTTGAACCATAGGACTGCACCCTTCGACCTCGATCACGGGCTAAGCACGATCCTTTCCATCTTCTAGCAATTGGCGCACGCCTGATCTTGAAGGCGGAATTATGCTTGAGAATCGTGCTAGTACGAAATATGTCATATCGAAGGATATTAGGTTCGCTTGAAAGAAGTTCGGGACCGCCATTGCTCGACTTTATATGACCGAACGAGAATGGTTGAAGCAAGCGAGTTCCATGGACTCATAAATAAAGGCCTCGTTATTGCGGAGCTCGTTTGACTACGTTATGTTGTCCGTCGTGACTTCCGAGAACATACGCGACCTTCCAAAGTTCAACTTAGGACAAAGCAGTCAGCGGCGGTGTAGTGCTGCTAAATACTCCAAATCATAATGCAAGTCAAAAGAGAAAGGGCCCTTCTGACTCTGTTGTCGTGATCTTAGGGAAAGAGACATATCCACACACTCTCCTCGCCACGGCTCAGACGCCTAGTGTCGATACCTCTAGGTCATGGAAGAGCCGGTCAAGACGAACGACGCATTCGTGCTGCGTGCCTGGCTGGTAATAATTTGAGATTTGGCATTCACTGCATTGAGAAATGCAACAATTCTATGAGCTTGCGTGTGACTCGCGCACATTCCATTGTGATGATGGGATACGTGACTGAGGTAAACCTTGTGACGCGTCGCCCATAAGCTCGGGTTAATGGACTGTCGCGCAACATTCCAAATCTTTACTAGGCAGCGTAATGTTTATACTCATTTTTACCAAAGGATCATGGATGGAACGATAGAAAAAAACGACAATATTGGCATCGTTCGCTTACAATGCGGAACCGAGCTAGCTTCATCATAACAAGAGTAGTTTCAGTGAGTTGTCCTTAAAGAATAGGCCAACGCTTGTGTACTGACACCAGTTGATTACTCTCATGTCTATTGCAAACTTGATGATTGAACGTTGCGATGGTTATTCAACGTAACCACACAAAGAGGGAAAAGCTAGTGCGTACAACGCCTCTTGTCAACGTTCTCATCTCGAATTTGTCCCGTCTCTTAGGCCATCACAAACAATCACTATTCGATGACATCAAGGATTCCGACTAGAAGTCCACGTCACGTACTTTCTTGTGGTACGTAAGCACTAGATGTCGGACGACCTGTTACACAGAGCGCGCCTTACTGTAATCATATCATGCTCTATGGAGCAAAGGTTTCAGGCGTCCGCTATAGTGGCATATTGCGTTCAGAGGTTGCTTCATAAAGTGCGATATATCTAGCATAGACATTATATGAAGAAAAAATTTCTTCATGTCGATTTCTCCCCTAACTCCTGATAGTTGATCTCAAAGCCCTACCAACATGGCTGCCGGATTTCCTTATAAGCACAACAATTATGATATCATCATCATTGGTGGAGGCACTGCAGGTTGCGTTATTACCACTCGTTTGGCAGAAGCCAGGTCGGATCTCCAGATACTGCTCCTCGAGGCAGGTGGAAACCACAATGACGACCCTCGTGTCAAGACACCTGGACTCGTCCCTCAAGCGATTGGTGATCCCAATATCGACTGGAACTATCACAGCGTTCCTCAAGCAGAGCTTAATGGCAGAGAGATATTCCTGGCTCGTGGCAAAGGGCTTGGAGGCTCTAGTTTGATCAACTTTCTAGGTCTAGTCCACCCGTCCAAATCAGGCTTCGATACATGGGCAGATATCGGCAATCCTGGATGGGATTGGGCCTCGGTCCTTCCATACCTCAAGAAATTCCAAACTTTTCACATGCCGGATGAGCAGATTGTGAGGGACTTTGGACTTCAGAACATTGATATTCAAGCACAAGGCACTAGTGGCCCGATTCATGCATCTTACCAAAACGAGCCACATGCTTTGGACGTTGCGTGGATCAACACGTTTAGGAATATGGGCTATGATATGAAGGCTGACACTTTATCTGGTCGAAACATTGGGGGCTACCAGATTACAGCAAGCATTGATCCCGTGAAGCGAGAGCGGAGCCATGCCGGTGAGGCGTACCTCGAAAGAGTGAGAAACACACAAAACCTTAACATTGTCACCAACGTTTTGGTGGACAAAGTTCTTTTCGCAGTCCAGGATCGAACAAGAGCTTCAGGCGTAAGGTTCATCCACGACGGACAAGAGCATGTGGCTTTAGCATCGAAAGAGGTTATCCTCTGTGCGGGCGCCTTTGGGACACCTGCTATCCTTGAACGATCAGGGGTCGGCAATCCTAATCTACTGCAGGCCTTGGGCATCGACGTGATCATGGAAAACGAGAACGTTGGCGAAAATCTGCAAGACCATCTCATGTGCGGAGCATCATTTGAGTTGAAAGATGAGATTGAAACCGCTGACTGGTTCAGAGAGCCGGATTATGTTCAGCAAGCCTTAGCAAGGTACGAGAAGGACCGAAGCGGGCCTCTGGCAGGAACCACGGCAAGCTTCGCTTACATGCCCTTGCTTGACGAGGATGAGGCTGCCGTTTCAACCTTTCAAAAACTGATCGACCAAAGTTTTGACACCATGCTTGTTAATGAGGCTATACCCGTAGCACAAAGAGTGTCTCTAGAATTTACACGGCGAGTGCTTGAAGACAAAAACGAGGCATCAGCAAATTTCTGCGCACTCAAAAGTCAAGCACATCCCGACCACACAGAGGCGAAAGACATCTTTAGCTTTCTGCAGTCTGGCAACTACATCACTCTATTTACAGCTCTTTCTCATCCGCTATCTCGTGGAAGTGTTCATTGTGGTTCTTCAGTCCCAGAAGCTGACCCTCGCATTGATCCTGCATACTACTCGCATCCCCTCGATGCGGAGCTCATGAGCCGACAGGTGCAGCTGTTTGAGAAAATAGTGCAGACAGAGCCGATGAAATCCATGCTCAAGCCGGAGGGCCGCCGTATTCCTGCATGGACTCGATTTGATAACTTGAAGGAAACTAAAAAGCTGATTAGACATTCATGCATGTCAAATCAGCATCCTTGCGGAACCTGCGCTATGCTGCCGCGAAACAAAGGCGGAGTCGTCGACCCGAGATTGAGAGTCTATGGCGTTGATGGGCTTCGCGTGTGTGACGCCAGTATCATGCCAATCATACCTCGATGCAATCTTCAAAGCACAGTCTATACCATTGCTGAGAAAGCTGCAGACATGTTTCTGGAGGATTTGCTTTGACGTGCATCAATCTACAGATATTGGTCTCTCGTGTTATTTATGATTGTCGTCATGTAGGTACTGATGGAGAAACACGGCCGAATAAGGTTAATGGCGCAACGATGCTGCTCAAAGCCGTGGGACTGCTCTAAAGCATGGTCAATAAATGCTCCTATTCACTTTCCGTGGTAGCCACCAAGCACGCATTAAGAGCGAAATGGCCTCCGTAGATCGAAATGATTATTCGAGCAAATCCACACCATGCCATCCTGGTTTGCAAAGCAAATTGAGCTTTTGACATGAGCAGACAATATGATGATAGCTTCTGGCCTGTCAACTCTGCCACCTTAAGGACAAAGAAGCTCGTATCCCAAGAGTTCAGCTTTTGCCGTAAACGTAACAGCCATCGAATTGTGTTTGTTGGCTGAATAGTATCTGAGCCTACCATCGTACTGCTTCCACCTGATGCTCTTAGCCCCAGCAGAGGGGGTTCGGAAGGCAGATGGTCGGAGAATTGACAGCACAATAAGGGGTGAAGTGCACAAGTTTCCAAGTGGTTCAGCCACTGCTTCACTTCCGAGAGCCTTTCGAAAAGCACCATGTTCACGAGCTTTCTCGCGTCAAATCTTTTGGTACATTATCTTCGGCACGCTCCAGCCCTTCAACCCTACCCCCTGACTCAGCTGTCCTGCCAGCGGCATTTTCCTCCCCTGAGGACACTTGCTGAGGACGAGAATGCGCAGCCGCCGTGAGGGCCGGCATCTTAAACCGAGGATTTTCGGGATCATCTGCGTCGATCAACCTGCCCTTCTGAATCTCGTATTCGAAACTGAATCCTCCACCAAGCATCCAGCCGAACGCAGCCTCCGACATCTTTTCCTTGAAGCCATAAACATAGCCTTCCGACTCGTCGAAGATGTAATGAAAGCCATCGTTGTCTCTTAAAGCCCATACGTGCCTGACATTCCCAGCGCTGTCGATCTTTCGTAGAAGCGGGCCTAGCCCGTCGATGCCGTACTCTCGAGCTAAGTTGTGCTCAGCTGTCGGGTCGAAAAACACATCTTTTAGGTGACTTGGCTTGTTCGTCCACGACGGATCGGGTGACTTGCGAATGTAATTCTCCCACCACGGAAATGGCCAGTATTCTTTCGGCTCTGGTACCTGGTTTTCCATCGTGGATGGTAGCTATAGTAAGTCAGTGCATACGTTGCTTTAGCATCAGATCGTGAGCTGTACCAGAGTTGTTGCGTGAACTGTTCAGACAAGCTGCTTCTTGTACAAAGGTAGAGTAGATTCTGAAGCTGGAAAGTGGCTTTATTTTTTATTTTGTCAACCAGGAATAAACACCTGGTACGTCTGGTACGCTAACAGGCGCTGGTGCAATCTAGTCTCCATTTCTACTGAGACAGTATATCCAGCTGCGATGGCTATGGACGCTATATATAGCAACGATTTGACAGTTCTGGCTATAGCTATCAATGACCGCGTTGCGTGATTGTAAGGGACTGCAAGGGTAACGCTCACCGAACGGGTCAGGAGCAAAGACACATAGTGTATAAGCGTCGGAAATAGAGATATGCTGTACTTAACTTGTCAGCCAATGCGCTTTTCTTTCCTTTTTTTTCTTTCTGGCTTCTGAGCGTCTGCCATTGCTTCAGCTTCAGGCTTGTCGTCCTACCATGAAGTTCTTTGACCTTTTACAGAAGTGGATATGCCGAACAAGGTCATCAACCATTCGGAATTGTGATTCAGTAGCGATCTAGCTCTGTCAATACATCCCTTTTAGTAACGTACCTCAACTGTTCATTGTCTGAATGTTTTGGTTGATGAACTCGATAAATTATACTGGTCCGCTCAAGACACCGTCATACTTTCGACAACCTCATCCACAACCTTTTTAACACCATCTATCTTGTGCGCGAACCTTCCCAAGAACATGCCATCAACCCAACTGCCAAGCGGATTTCCACCATTCGTCTGTCCACTCCACAACCCGGGCCCCGCACTGCCACCATATACAATCCTCGTCTGCCCCGTTCGTCCCTTTTTCGCCTCAAATCCTTTCACAACCTCTCTGATCGCTTGCACGACCGGCCCCACAAAGTCCACTCCCGCTGGATCCGCAGCACCAATAGCCCAGACTGGCTCATAGGCAAAGACCACTGGCGCTTCTGAAGGCACAGCTTCGAGCAAACTGGTGATTTGAGGTATAAGCTGCCTCATAGCATTGCCTACAGCTGCGGACATTGGACCTTGAAGATTTGGCGCCTCGATCTCGCCAATACACACCAGCGGGATCATACCAAGCGCTGAAACCGCAGCAGCTTTCCTCGCAGCAGTTTCATCGGTTTCCGCTAATAATTTCCGTCGCTCTGCATGTCCCAGCTCAACGATCGTCACGCCTAACTCCTTTAAGGCAGGCGGCACTACCTCACCGGTATATGCGCCGTAGTCATTCGACCAGAAACAATCTTGAGCACCAAGATGTAATGGCCATGACTGTGAATGGGTTGATGTGGTTTGCGATGCGGCGTGTTCTTCGAGGATCTGGACGCAAGGGTGTATGGAGAGGAAATCTGGAATGAGGCCAAAGAGGATGTCGGGGTTGCGCACGGGGATAATTCCGGAGGACGGTGAGAGAAGGGTTTTGAGGTAGGAGATTGTGTGAGAGGTTGAGAAGTATGACTTTGTCGACATCAGAATGAGTTTTGAGGGGAGGGAAGGATATGTTGGCTTCTGAGTGGACGGCATAATGGAGCTGGGGCCGTATCTGAGAAGCCCAGCAATACTGGAGGAGGGAGGTAGGCAGGCTGTTCGGTTCAAGCAGAGATGGCTGTGATAACCTCGTTTTTGGTTGGCTTCCGATATTTGAGAGGGTAGGCGGTCCTTCGTTGTTATTCCAACCTCTTCTTGGTGTGAACAGTTGGTTGCTATACCGGTTTTCACTTTCACGTAACAAGGTAAATTTTTTATTTGATGTCTTTGATTTTAAACTCATGCAACTCAACGGAGCTTCTCTTTGCTCGGTTAGACTGTGCTGTCAGCTCCTTTAATGCATAGGCAGACGACCCTGTTTTCCTGAAAGCGAAAGGCCCTCGCTGAAAGCTCCGAGTTTCATGAGCTTATGCCGAGACTAATATTTCGGGAGGCATGATCGGCATGTCCGTGTTTGGCATCCCACTGCCAGTGTCAGAAATTTGGAGAACCCCATGAATTTTCGGCCATTTGTGACGTCGGCGTTTGAACGGCGTTGATTCCATGCAAATAAACAAAACGGCGCAAGGTGCGATGGCGATGGCGAATGCTGTAGGATATTTGTTGTGGTATATTCATATTCAGTACCTTGATTGTTATACTGTACCACAGATTACATATACTTGAATAGCTTATCAAAGCAAGAAAACAACAAAGTCAACTTCGCTATCGTAACCATACTGGTTCAGAATATCCTAGATATCAATCACACAGACAGCATGGCAGCACCGCAGACATCGAGCAATGCCGGCCTCCGAATCGTTGTTGGCTGCGACAATGCAGGCCATACCTACAAGGAGGCCTTGAAAGAGACGTTGAAGAAGCATAAGGGTGTGGCTGAAGTACTGGATGTTGGTGTAGACGATGCGGACGACGATAAAGCATATCCGCATTCAGCAGTCGATGCGGCAAGGAAGATCAAGAATGGAGAGGTAAGACACATCTTAATGAGCTTGCTTAAGCAGGTTGGGTGCTAGGCTCGGAGAACTTGCAGTGGCTGCTTGGTACCTCACTCAATAGGGCTGACAAATATTTGCGCTTTGCAATTTGCTTATGCCTGTCCTGGCTGCCCCTTTCCTTGACTTCTGCTAACACTCTCATGCAGGCAGATCGTGCTCTCCTCATCTGTGGTACAGGTCTCGGTGTCGCCATTTCGGCCAACAAGGTTGAAGGTATCCGAGCGGTGACTGCCCACGACCCGTACTCAGTCGAGCGATCAGTCTTGTCAAACAACGCACAGGTGCTATGTTTCGGACAACGCGTTATCGGGCTTGAGCTTGCGAAGAAGTTGGTCCAGGAATGGGTTGACTTGCGGTTCGACGAGAGCAGCTCGTCGGCGGATAAGGTTAAGCATATTCAGAATTATGAGAAGAACTTCAATCAATGATAGCTTTGATATCCTGAGGAGCTAAAAGGTGGTAAGAGCTTAGAAGGGATGTGAGGACATTTGGTGGTAGACTAAAGCTGGGCACACTTTGTAACTGCATACGGGCTCAAGAAGATGTATCAGACTAAAAGGTTTTAGTATAAAGATTTCTTAGGGTCTTGAGCTTCATGCTTAGGTCTCTCTTTCTCTGATAGACACAAGGGTTACTGCAGGCGCGGTTGACGCAGGTACCTCGGTTATCCTTCCTGTTCTGACGACACAGAAACTCATATTCCCAATTTTCTTCCATCTCACCTCTATCAGTACCTCTGTAATGATGAGATAGGCACAAGATATCGTCGGATGCGTCGGCCAATTCCCCCAATACAAGCAAGCCTCATTCTGTAACACTCGGTGCTGGCAGCTCCAGCTCGACGGATTAGCAGACAATCAGAACTCTTTCGTTTATTCAGTGTGTCCATTTTCATCTACGAGCTTCCAGCGTTTCGGCCGCTTACAGATGCACAACCACTTCGCTTCAGTACTGCGACCACAACCCTCTGCCGTGCCGCTCGTATCTGCTGTCTTACCCCATTCTTTCCTCCTTTGCCCGATTTGGAACCTCGCTACCGTGCAATTACTACTTCTAATATAACCCAGGATCACTTAATACTCACTGGCGGCCTTCAAAGCTCGCCACACTTTACCTGCTTGCCACTAATAAATACATACTCTGGAGTTCAACGCTACAGCTGAAAACACGTACACATCCATTCCTTACAATCGAGAGAATCCTTGTAGCGCATCCGCCATACATTCGACTACTCCATGATGGCTTTCGCCCTGAAAGAGCAAGGCAATGAACACTTCAAGGTCGGCAACTACAAAGAAGCCGAAGACTTCTATAGTCAAGCAATCAGCGTTCGTTCCGATGACCCTAAAATATTCACAAATCGCGCTCTTACACGCATAAGACTATCCGACTGGCGGGGTGCGGAACGAGATGCACGAAAGGCAATCGAATTGCAGAATGAAAAGCAAGTCCCTGGAATGAAAGCACACTACTACCTTGCCCAGGCGCTGTTGAGTTTGAGACATGTTGGAGAAGCTCTTGAGGAAGGTCTGAAAGCGTACCAAATGTGCTTGGCTACAAAGGATAGCTCGACAGAGATATTGAGTCAATTCGTGTTACGAGCAAAGCAAGCTGTTTGGCAGGCGAAAGAGACAGGTCGTCTGAGAGAGATGAACGACACACTGAATATTGTCGAGAGTTTGCTGGACCAGCAGCTGGAACGGGACATACAGGACGTTGAAGCACGGTTTCAGAGAAAGGAAATTGGAGATTTCGGACGAGGTGAGGAGATCGCCGAGCTAGAAAAGGAGGCAGTTGAACGAAGAAAGAATATTAGAGCCGCATTCGAACAGAGCGGCAAGCCTGAGACGGTCGAGAGAGTTGTGCCAGATTGGATGGTCGATCCAATCACGTTTGAGGTCATGCACGATCCAGTCGTTACCCCATCTGGGGTCAGCTATGAGAAAGTGGCAATCCTAAAGCATCTCGAGCAGAGTAACCTCGATCCATTGACCAGGCAGCCGTTGACTGAAAAGATGCTAGTGAGCAACGTGGGTTTGAAGAATGCTTGTTCTGAGTTCTTGGAGAAGAACGGTTGGGCTGTGGATTACTGATGGCGCGTGTGGCAGAATTGGCTGTCACCAGCTTTCGGACTGTATTGTCGACCCCTCACATCTTCAGCCCGTCGTTTTCGAGCTGTGCCGCTTTGCAGCCTGTGCCTGCGAAGAACAACAGGTTCGACTAGCTACATGGCGTCGTTGTCGAGCATGAACACAGCTTCAGCGCAAACTTTGGCGACAAGGTGGCGACCAATACTTGGTGCACAGATACCACCGCTCGTCTTCTCCGCATCCTCACCAATTCCTGAGCCGTAAAATCTGCTGATGCACTGAGAATGACTCCCTTCCCAACATCATACTCATTGAGTTGGACAACAACATCCTGCTTGACATAGGCAGTGACACACCAACTTCATCCCTCCAGGAATATCCAAAGTACGCCATAGGAAACGGACTCAAACCCTTTTCTGCATTGACTAACTGGACCCGAGAGAAAGTCTCTAGCTATACCACGGCGGAGAAGAAAACCTCCGCTCTCAGCTTCAGGTTTCATGCAAGTATGTAAATGATGGCTAGTGTGAGATTGAAAGTTAGTGGGCTGTACAGCGCATTCTGGAGCATTTAAGGGTTTGCTTTTGTTAGCTAGAGCTTCATTGGTAATCGGGGCCATTACTAGGAGCTCATGCATGCATTGGTCATGAAACTTGTGGTAGATAATACATGTTAAGGAGTTGACGATGTGGCTATACCTAGTCAAGCAAGCCGTCTCAGAGGTGAACCTCTCATCTGTGATTCTGTGCAGTTAGTCTTAGCGTTTTCGCTCGGCATCAAAAAGGGTTCGAACCATGCTCGCTGTCATTCACTGCAGAGAGCTTGGTTAAAGGGCCGAGCAAGTCTGGGGCCAGATGGCTATGTGGCAATGGAGTGGTGGTTTTGAGAAAGGAGTCAACAGAGCAGGGCCACACGTAACACGTAGAGAGCACCATTGTTCTCCTAGCGTTTGTGAGCTGCTAGAGTGTAATCTGGGTATCTGCTCGAATACAGACAGGATTGACTAGCCTGAAAGTTTGTGAGACCATCTTTCTTCTAAAACATTTATCGCCCATTCTGACAGTCTCTTTCGTGCACACCAGTAATCTCACACCCCATACAGATAAGAGTCATACCTTCAAGATGTGACAATATCTATCCAGGATGGCACCATCAACATGCCTAAATATGCAAACCAGCAGAAGTACCTGGTCCTTTCACCCCACCTGCTCGGGACTTGCTTTTTAGAGTTTCAAGTGAGAAGATCCCGCCGACGTCATTTTTCGGCTTCAACAGAATCATGTGCCACACGTATGTTTGCACACCCATGCCAGCGGTATCCAACAAATCACCGAGTCGTTGAGGACAGAATTGCAGTACCAGGATACCACGCCTCATTTTGATTGCGTCTTGACCACGTCCTTTCAACTCTCGTTTACCCATTTATCAAAGTATTCTTTTCAGAAAATTTCTCCCGAGCACATAAAGTCTTACCATATTACTTTCCAATTAAACCAATATTCAACATGCCCGGTCAAGCATTCAAGGACGCTGTGAAGGAGTCGAAGCAGTTGAAGGCGAAGCCAGGACAGGACGAGTTGCTACAGGTACTTTACTACGTCTTTCTACAAGGGCCAATGCTGCTGATATGCGAGTTCGCGGAGAGGACGAAGACGCATATCGTTTGTGAATTTACTGACACAAGTCGTCTTGATAGATGTACTCGTATTTCAAACAAGCTCAACAAGACCCTCCAATCGACAAAGCTCCAGCTCCAGGTACATTTGATCTGAAGGTCAGTGAACTATTCCTATCCCGCTTGAAAGATAACGACTGCACGCACCCTGCCCCAACGGAAGCTTGAGCCCAACGGCTTGAATCGAACTCGGTCCCGACAACAAGACTGAAAGAGTCCGGGCAGAGGTCTATTAATTTGAAGAAACGGCAAATCCGACTCCGGTTGTCGAACGGCAGACGATCATACCAGATCTTACGACTCGATCTTCCCTACTGGCTTCCATACGTGCTGACACATTATGCATAGGGAAAAGCCAAAAAGAAGGCCTGGCAGAAGATTGTTGACGAGGGCGTCACTCCCCAGCAAGCCGAGCAGAAATACGTCGCTCTTGTGAATGAGTTGAAAGACAAATATGGATACGACCCAAACAAGGTGGCAGAAGAGGTTGGTGGATCATGAATGCCCATGTGATGGAGGGTGAACATGCAGGAGGTGGGCTGATTGGAAGAAATATGGTGGAGCATCAGCATGACAGCTCGTGACTGAATGCGACAATCTGAGAGACGGAACATGAGAAGAGAGCATCAATTTACCAGAGCTGAAAGAACGTAGTGTTGAGAGGCTCCAACGAAAGGCTATCAGATCGCTTGCTCCTTTCATTGCATCCTTTACTATTGAAACGGCTTATACACATGCATGCCCATTCCACATATAGTAAATATGCATTTTAGCAGTGTTCCTTAGATGTGAGAAGGGGCTGCCTCGCACATCAAGTATCTTCGCCACTACCCATGCGCCAGTTAACTACTGATGAAACAAGTTGACACCACCTGAGAAGGGCACGATTTGATGCTCCAACATCTCATCCCCATGACTCCCCTAAACTGTCTGGCATTCGGTAGACATTTGAAGGACTCCAAGGCAACTCATCTGGTTCATAAGGTGTCAGTGGAAGATCATACGGCATCCTCATTCCGATTACAATCCCGTTTTCCGCATCTTCTGGACTGGGATCTGGCATGTCGTGGCCGAATATAGGTACCATCCTAATCTTTGACTTCTGCTCGCCGATACCTTGGTCAACAAACAGCTCCGGCCATACAAGCACCCCAATCTCGAAGCTCTGTACATGCACAACTCCTTGGCTCGCGTCTTTGACTCCCTTTGGTATTTTTGGCGCCGTGCCCCATGCTTGCGTACTGAGGTTGGCACTTGTGACGAGTGTCCATTCGATGTCTGGTCTTGGCTGCTCGTTGGTCGGCTTTGCAGTGAAGGAGATATACGTTTTGATATGTGGTGGTATAAGATGTCGACCAGCCCGATTTGCCGGGTTGGGCGATTTTGTGCCCCATCGATTAAGCTGTGGACGGAGCAGCGAGATTTGCTTGAGGTGAGCAGCAGAAGATGCTTTAGTGTGAATAGAGCCCCCTGTTGCATAGCCTGTCAAGGCATTGCGTAGGTCAGTTGGCGTTGGGAAGATGATTGATGCTGACTGGATTGCTGCGGATTTGTAGATTGTGTCGCTGAGCCAGGTCTGCGGTAGAGTTGCTATGGACGAGACCTGCGAGACAAGGTGACTGGTCGGTTTTGCAGAAGATGCCTTGGCTCGAGCTTGGCGCATGGCCGAGAGAGCGTGAGAGAGTGCTAGGTGACCCCAGACCTTATCGGCAGGATCAGACACTTTCGCATGAGATGGGACTGAAGCGATCAGCGCAGCTCGGATTGTGGAGAAGTCATAGAGAGACAGCTGTTCGGTCAAAGACTTTAACTTGACTCCATACGCTTGGAGGTATCGAAGCAGGTCGCTTTTGAAACGTCCGCCACTGCCGACTCGGTCATCTTTCACATTGTCATCGCCTCTCTGCTCTAGCGATAATATGGGTGACCTCCATACGGCTTGCGTCATATGATCCCAGTCTACTTCCAGCATGTTAGCTGTATGTATGATAACCTGTGCCGTATCGTCATGCTTGAAAATAATGATCATCTTGCTGTGGTGAGTGCCGAATTGGTCTGGAAGATATGCTTTGATGTCTTCTACATTTTTCCATGTCTTCAGATGCTCTTCGATTGCGATTCTATTTCTATCATCTCGTCGCCAGGATCCGTGTACGATTTTCACTTTGACAAGCTCCCGAACGTCGGCATCGAAATGTCGCATAGTCCAGTTTACGTTGAAGCAGAAGTTGAAGATCCATGCTTCCTTAATCAAAGGATCTCCAAGAATGTCGTGCAGACTGATAGTATCGATGTTGTCCTGTGAAGGAAGGCCTCGGGCTCGAAGCAATTGGAATGGCGACCGCAAGAGCTGTGGCTTTATGGCGCCGTTGACCGGCTTCTCCAGCTTCTTTAGTGAACTATCCTCTACTGCTGCCTGTGAAACAACGTCTGGAATCGTGAGCTTTGATTTCACCTCAACGCGTGTTTCTACGACGGAACCTGCACTTGACACTGGTGTAGCACCTGGAGGGGGCGAAATTGACCTTGAAAGTGATGAAAGGAAGGCTGACCGCTTGGCTCTTAAATCCGCAGCATGGTCCACGTCGAGGCGAGGCCTTTTGTGAGGCCTTTCAGCATCCATTGTAAGCAGTGAGTGTCTTAGGAAATATCTCGACGTCCTCTGAACATACACTGAGAAGCTACTTAACTCACTCAATGTAAGCAGCATTCAATTGTAGATGGAAAGTTTTTGACGTGTTCATAGCCACTGAGACCCAAAATCAACTGAGTAACTTATGTGCAGCTACCACTTCTAGGATTGATTGATCTAGCGTGAAGTAGCAGAAAATATTCCAGGAAGGCCACGAGAA
The DNA here is from genome assembly GCA_030247915.1 of Neophaeococcomyces mojaviensis. NCBI lineage: Eukaryota > Fungi > Ascomycota > Eurotiomycetes > Chaetothyriales > Neophaeococcomyces > Neophaeococcomyces mojaviensis. The sequence goes on from JAPDRQ010000160.1 coordinate 50,904, forward strand.
AGTTATTGATGTAGTAGCGCGATGCGTCAGACGCGTCAGACGCCAAGGTGATCCTACAGTGGGAATATGTTTTCCAACCACTCTGTTCATCCTCTCCCGACTCACTTTGATGCGGACAATTGGAGCACACATATTGTTCATCAAATATTCTCGCATCATCTTTTTCCAAAATAACGATAAGCTTGCGCTTGCTGCCGTCACATATGCAATTACTCCCATCAATAGTTTATCAGCAGTTCCTCATTATGGACTACCACAACGAGCCGAAACGAGCAGAAGTCCTCAAATACCAAGATGCCGGTCTTAATGCTTAGTCTAGTCCGTGCTGTTCGAAATCACTTGCTCCAGCAGTCATAAGTATCCATGAAACATGCTCTTGAGCTCCTCACGTCAAAGTAAATACAATTGAATCTTTCCTAACCACACTGTTGAGGACAATCCCAGCCTTGTTCGATTAACCGGATCTCTCGAAACAGAAGACGAGGTAGTGAAGTTTCAATCTCAGGGTTCGGTTACTGAAAGTCTTAGGGGAAAGTTTCACGATGGTTTTGCGGCAATTTCATATTTCTTGTACCCTTTCCATACCGAAGAAACAACACGTCATCCAGCGAAACCAAAAACTAACAACATAGTGTCTGGTGTCCGGTACTGCAAATGAGCCGTAGGAAACTTTAGTTGTTGGTCACGGCCATCAGCCGTTATCAAACCAACCCGCGCCTTATTCGGGGGCAATAAGTCACCCTGCCGAAGAACTATCAACAGAGAACAGCAGTGGCAACAAATTCATACTGGCAGCAAATGGTCAACTATCTGGCGGAATAGTACAAACAAGCAATTGTTAGTCAAGTCTCGGCGCAGCGATATCTAGAGTTATAGGAATAACATTTGACGCCAAAAACATCTTGGACAATTCATGGTACAAGTATGTACGGAATATGCATTTGCGTATTGGTCGTCGACTCGCTACAGCTATCCTTGGCCGGAGAGGTGGCCGCTCGGAGACAACAGTGGCCCATCCCGAGCCGACGAATAAACTTCGAGTGAAGCACTCTTATCACCCAACAAGCACTGCCATATCAGCTCTCGTGCCTTTGACAATGGCAATGCATCAATCTTGGTATCTCCGGCTTTGAACATGTAAGTGGTGTTCCATCTTTCCCTCGGAGATGTTCTTGCCATGTAACACGTGAAGAAAAAGCAAGCTGTAGCGTACAATCACTTGCGAACTCATCTCAAGTTTGCCCGTTGTCCGCACACTCCAAAGACTCTTTATATGTTACTCTCATAAATACCGTCGAAGTGAATATTGATACGTCTGTTTAGGTATGTGGCCTGAAAATTCCGCCCTTATCGACTTGATAATCTTCTAGTACACTCTTCTAGAAGAAAAGATCCGAGATCGAGGTATGCATTATCGACTCACCAGATCACGCAAAATTCAATCCTACAATAAATTGGTAAATCCAGCCATTCAGCTATAAAGTCTAAGTGAACTCTAAACGTATGGGTTAGAGTAAGAAATACAAAGTAAGACAAGCTCGGGGCACTAGTACCAGCTTCTAAGAGATGAGTGTGAAGCAAATCTCGAAAAGTTTTGCAAGTTTTGACCTCCCTGGTTCTGCTGCTTGCTCATAAGAGTAACCGATCGGGAATGATAGGCAAGGTATCTTCTTGTTGATAGCTTGAGAAATTGGCAGAAAAGGCATTTGAGATACCATGCCACTGTGGAAACTTGAATTTGACACGTGTGTCATGTCGAAGCTTACTGTCGCCTTCAAAAATCTTTTGTCTGAAGCTGAATGTATCACAATTTCAGGAAGACAGGCTGGTAGTGACATTCTATCTAAGACTATTTCACCCACGGGGGAAGCTCCAGTTTCAACATAGACGACCTTCACCCTATGCGAGCTAGGCAATATGGAATCCAAGTCAAGATATTTCTGGAGTGAAGACCAGACTTACCTTCACTCCTGAATCTTTCTTGCTATATATGATTGAGAACAAGTCACCGAGCAACCACAGCATCTCAATTCATTGCCATTGGTTCCTCTTTACAACATTCCCAGTCACAATACACTATACACAGTACTTCGATCAGCTCTATTCGTCTTATCGAATCGAAAAGGTCACTGTATAGCTAGTGCCCGCCTGAGAGTAAGTTGTTAAAACAGCTTTCATCTTCAATTCTCTAAGTATTCCTAGTTATTGAATTGATTCAGCATGGACTCAGCTCAACCTTCGCTGAAAACAGACTCTCACACTTTGGTAAACTTCATGGCTCAAGATGCGGCAGCGTCACCGCAGAAAAAGCGTCCAGTCCTTGAAGATGACCCTCGAAACATGGTTACAACTACAATCGATCATATTAACAGAATGGTGCAGATAGGAAACGAAATGCTCGAAGAGCTTATAGCCAAGATACAAGACGCCACACATGATCAAGCTTCGCAGTGGAAAGAGCGCATCAAGGCAACCAAGGCGAAGTCGATCAAACCACGAAAATACATTGGTGTCATTGGTGCCACGGGTGCCGGAAAATCTTCACTAATCAATGCACTACTCGATGAAAAATCGGTTGTACCCACAAGTTGTATGCAAGCGTGTACAGCAACAGTCACGGAAATAGCCTGGAATGAGTCTGATGAACAGCCATATCGAGCTGAGATAGAGTTCGTCTCTGCGGATGAATGGCGTCAAGAGCTGGAAGCGCTGTACAGTGATGTTGTCGACCCCGATGGGAAGCTCTCTAAAGATTTGAAGGATGATGGATCAGAGGCAGGCATCGCATTCATGAAGATGTGTGCTGTCTACCCATTCCTTGACGGAGATGACCGTTTCAAGACTAGTGTCGACGAGCTCATGGATCAGGAGTACCTCACATCACTTCTAGGGAACAAAATTCTCATTGCCGAAGATACTGCGACAGCACTACATAGTGGCTTGAAGAATTATATCGAGGGTAAGGAGAAGTTAAGGAGCATAGTCGAGAAGCATGAAACTTCGGCATCTCCAATGCTCGACAAGATTGAATATTGGCCTTTGATTCGAAAGGTCCGTATCTTCCTCAGGACCCGAGTGCTCGAAACTGGTTGTGTAATTGTTGACTTGCCCGGAGTTGCAGATAGCAATGCAGCCCGCGGTAGCATTGCTCAGAGGTATTTGACTAATTGTGCCAGCCTGTGGGTTGTGGCGCCGATCGTCCGTGCAGTCGATGACAAAGTCGCCAGACAATTGCTGGGAGAGGGTTTGAAGCGACAACTTCGACGTGACGGTGTATTGAATCGGATCACATTTGTCTGCTCTAAAGCAGATGAAATTGTCATATCAGAGCTTCGGAACAGATTGCTGGCCAACAAGAAACTTGCTGCTGACATTACCGCAATCGACGAGAGAAAGGCAATATTGTCGTTCGAAAAAGACACACTTGCCAAAGAAATGTCTGTGACGACACAGAAGCACAATGAGGTGTCCTCTGATTTCAAAGCGCTGCAACAAGAATGTTCCCATTATTATCAACTGAGCTTGATGGCCAAAAGTGGCAAGCAAGTCCACCCTCCAGTACAGCAGAGAAGCAAGCGAACACTGGAAGAAGAGACAGCGGGCCCAAACAAGCAGCCTAAAATCCAGGAATACATGTGGTCGCAACCATTCAGTACTCGAGCATATTCTCCTATGTCAACAGTCCAGGGCATCTCAAAGCCTGCAACCTCAAATACCGACACGAAGGTAGCAAAACAGGATGTAGAACGAGCTCCTGAACAAGATGTCACACAGCCCGCTTTGACCATTGCCGATATCAACAGAAAGCTGAAGGAGCTGAGATTGTCTCGACACAAAATCCGCGATGAAAAGGACAAACTCAAGGCCGCACGACAAGATCAAAAGCGACGAATGACTCTTCTTCAGGAACAAGAGAATGACTTGGCTGATCGAGAATTTGCCACTTATGTTGAAGGGCGAAACGCTTATTGCTCGGAAGCAATTCGTGAGGATTTTGTCGCTGGCATTCATGATATGGAGAAAGATGACGCTCAGGAGGATGACGACGAGTTTAATCCCGAACCTGACGATGAGGAACCGGGACCGGAATCGCAGCAGGATTTACCAGTCTTCTGCACATCGTCCCAGGCCTTCCATAAGCTTCGCGGACGTCTGGAAGGGGAAAAAATATTCAACAAGTTCAAGACTCTCGATCAGACCGGCATACCAGCACTGGCCATTCACTGTTGGAAATTTGGAGCGGAAGAGAATCTTGCGTATCGAGAAGCTTATACTGAGGGAATTAGATCACTCTTGACATCCGTCCGTTGTTGGCTCTCCGGTGGTCAAATCGACGATGAAGACGTGCCAGAAGGCTCCTACACGATTTGCGACGCAACGAACGAGATGGTCCAGGTATTTTGCCTTCGTAACAATACCAGAGAGATGCCGCTAATACTTTGCTAGGACATCAACACCATGGTTCAAGGGAGTCTGAAAACCATTGACTCATTGCTACATTCAGGCATCATCGACAAATTCCCGGACGCTGCCACTGCTGGAGAGAATGCTGCGCTGGACATTGTCGTTCAATGGGGTAACTCGCCTGCGAATGATACGCCGGGCTATCGTTATCAAACCTACAAAGCAGTGGTGCGCCGTAATGGCGTATTCACTAAGGTCTCGCAAGAGATCAATTTTGCTGATGACCTGATGAAGCCAGTATTCCAAGTAATCGATGGACCATGGCAAAGAATTTTCAACGAAGCGATTCCCAAAAAGTTAAATGATGCCGCCAGAAAGTGTCAGGAGCGCATCGATCAATACCAGGCGGACCTCAAAAATCGTCCAGAATTTTTGGCGGCCTCCTCGACTGCGGTTATTATGTATAGACATCAACTCGCATCGCTAAAGAAGACCCTCCTGCAACTATTCAGAGATGCTCGAAAAATCATTGAGGAACAGCAACGACTGGTGAATCGGCTCTTCTTGGAAGGCGTCCGTGCTGAAATGATTCCTATCTATTCAGAGCTAGCGGCAGATAGAGGCCCTGGCGTCTTCGCCCGCATGAAGGGTAAGATGAAGAAGCACGTTGATGAAGTCAAGGGCAGGATCTTTGACGAAGCAAACACACAAGTGAAGACAGCGTTGACAAAGATGATCGAGAAAGTTACGAACGCATGTTCTGAGGATGTGGACAAGTATATGGGCCATATTGTGCGAGATTGTAACAACCTGTTCATTCGCAAGACTCGTGGCACGAACGAGGTCTCTCTAAGCGCTCGAATTGCCATTGAGGAATACGTCCGTCATATCGAACACGCTCTTGACGCCGGTCTTGTTGATGACCTTGTGCTACACAAGGTTGAAACAACTGACGACTTGAGTATGGGGACTCAAATTCCGCCCGACACCATTCCAGACCCTGAAGTAGCTCCCGAAGATCACTGTCAGACTTCTTTGCCGCTTCATTCTTCTGTGCTTCCAGGACAATCAGACGCATATGGTGACCAAGCTTTGGAGCTTGAGTACACTGCCGCCATCTCTGACATGGAAGGCGACGGGTACAGTGATCGAACTGGTGATGATGACGCTATGCAATCTCTCAGCTCGGCGGCTGACTTCGAGCCACTCGAAGAGATTTAGTTGCCAACCATGTGAAATCGGACAGCGTGCCCTCAAACATCACACAAACTGCTCATTGCACCCGTGCTCGACAATAGTCAGGAGAGCGGTCAAGACTGCTTGATCGCAGGTATTGCGACGAAACATATATCAGTGTGGACATCACGAGCTTGAAATCTTGGTGCTTCGAACAGCACTCCTACGTACCTCATCACTCTTGGTCCGTGCAGATGAATCAATATATGGAGAGCCTCAATCGGCTGGTTGGCATCAAATGAGACTATGCAATACAGCTTGCGGGCATGGTATTATCGCTCTCACTTCAGTTTCATGTCTGATACAAGGCAGCCAGAATGTCAAACTATTTTGCCTCAACCCCCTGCGCTTTTCTACACTTTCACTGCACCCTGCTAACTGTAGTATTACCAACATCGAACGCGAAATGTAGTGCCACAAGGTGAAACACGGCACCGATCAGTTCAACAAGCCCTTTTTCAAACCTGATGCCTGGCGCAACTAGTGTCCATACTTGAACTGGCTCTGAAACGCGTGAATCCGTGACAGCCTCTGCCCAAGTAGTCAAATAGCATGCAGGTCCTCGTTTCAACAATGACCTAAGTCTCCATCGACAACTACTATCAGCAATATTAGCAGCACGTTCCTCCAACAAATCCTATCGGAAAAGGGGTTCACAGACACTAGCCCTGTGCCACGCTTTTCATGAAACGATTACTTGACATAATGAGGTTTAAAACCAAGTTTGGGTACGCATCGTTGCTTTAACCGCCACATATCAAGGTTTGCGAGTGTAAGATCTCTAAAGCCAATTCCCTATAATTCGAAGTCTCTTTCGAGCATTCGCGTATCAGCTATCTCTTTAGCAGCGTAGAAGAGCTCGAGAGGCACCGTAAAAATGTGGTGCTGTGCTTCGAGCCATGTCATAACAGAGCTGAGGCCTCCTGGGAAAAGTGATACTTCCGCCAAACAGTATGTTGATTTTGAGCATAAGATAGTTTCTGGCGTACTTTTGCAAGCTGTGGATAGTGAGCATTATCATTGTATCTAAATTTGATTATGCAGGTCTTCAGCTTGGACAGGTGGTCGAACTTACCTTGGTAACAATATCAGCCTGCTAAATACGTCTCAGGTCGGTAAATGACAGCTCGTTTGGTCAAGCTCGTTAGCTTGCAGACTAGGAATTGTTAAAGGGATATTGAGGGCTGTCATCTAGGCTAAAGCCTTGTAAGCATTTGATTGGACAACGATAGACAGCCAAAAGTTTCAACGAGATATTAGAAGTTCTTGCCACATTAGATGAGGTTTCTAGTCTAGGTGAACATACTGTCAATGACTGGTACCACCTTAGCCCAAATTCGTACGCTGGTCCTCAAAAGACAGAGTGTCTGAGTTGTTGATCACTGTGCAGTTGTTCGGACAGACATGAAAGTGCATCCACAGCAGCAGTCGAAAGAGAGACAAGGCAAAGCAACTGAGGTAAGGAAGAAATTGGTAAATTCAAAGATCATATTTGAAAACTCAAAAAAATTCAAGTGGTATCATAGTCTATCGTATAGCATCATATCATGGTTTTCCATTATTTCTTGATCATCTTCCTCCAGTATCCTCATTTACACCTTCTCAACGTTGATGCTTGCTCGCTTGACATATTCCACAGCCTCAGGGTCATTAATGTCACCGATGATAGTGCCACGTCGCTCATCCTTGTAACCAATCTGGGTTGCACGGAAACCATCCAATTCCTTGGCGCAGACAGTATTGAGGTAGATAGGGTAGCAGAAAGAGACGAAGAAGCCGGCCAATGGGACGCCCATGGCAAGGTGGTAGCCCTTCTTATCTGCAAGAAGACCAGTGAGGGCTGGGAAAAGAGCACCACCAGAAACAGCTGCAACAATCCATGAGGAACCTCGCTTGGTGTGTCGACCAAGACCTCGGATGGAGAGGGTGAAGATTGTTGGGAAGATGCAAGACTCGAAGAAGAGCACCAAGGCCAGGCAGGCGAAGCCAGCCTCTCCCTTAGCGCCCATTGCAGCGCCAATGAAGACCATGATCATGGTCATGAACAACATAAGGACGTATCGAGGCTTGACGAACATGAAGAGACCAGCGGCGGCGAATCGACCAATGGCGAAGAGAGCCTGGGCGAGGGCGAATCGGTCGGAGGCGGTGGCAGGAGACATACCGGTGGACTCCTCACAATATCTGATGAATTGGGAGGCCACGGCGACTTGAGCGCCAACATAAGTGAATTGAGCAGCAACACCAAAGAAGAGCTTATATTGCTTGCTGAGAGGCTTCTCTTGGTAACCAGTCAAATCGGAGCATTGCTCAGCTTGGAGAGCCATGTCAGCATCCGTAACTTCCGGAAGAGGCGAGAAGAAGAAGACGACGGCGAGTAGGATGACGAAGGCAGCAATACCAACATATGTCCATTGGACATGGCTGAGATCGGTGGAGTGGGTTTCCTTAAAGAAGACACGAGCGGCGAGGAGAGGAGCGATGACTGAACCGACGGCCTGGAAGGACTGAGAGAGCTCAAGACGGAACTCGGACAGCCTTGGTGGACCACAGGTGGCGATGAATGGGTTGGCGGAAGTCTCAAGGGTAGAGAGACCACTTCCAACAATGAAGAGAGAGCCGCAGAAGCCTCCGAAAGACTTGTAGACAGCGGAAGGCCAAAACATGAGGGCGCCGACAGCATAGATTAGGAGACCCAAGATGAAGGTCCACCTGTAGCCGAATCTCCGGACGAACCATCCAGAGTATGTGAGAGGGCCAATGAAGTATGCACCGAAGTATGCACCTTGTAGACCACCAGCTTTCGCCGCGGTGATGTTCAGAGATGTTTGGAACTTGGCATTGAGGACATCAAGAAGACCGTAGGCGAAGCCCCACAAGAAGAAAAGGAGGGTAACAAGTGAGACAGGCCAGATGGATTGTCTGACCGTCAAGGCGGATGCGCCAGTCAAGCCTTTGTTGGCTATGCTTCTCCGCCGCTCGTTGGTAGACGCCTCAACATCAGTTTGCTGGGTATGGATGTCGTCTCGATCCATGTCGAAAGGAATGAGATGCTGCTGATTGCTCTGAAACGGAGGAGATGAAGGGGTGTTTGATGGTGTTGCTGGATGATGGTAGAAAGTCTTTCAAGTGTGCGACAGCCATGTTATATAGATCAATCAGTCAGAATGTTGTAGATCTCGTGTACCTCGTCTAGCTTTGCTGCACAGATGATGGGGCTCTGACTAGACCATCTGCTGGGCAATCCAACGCTCGATATGGTGCAGCTCGTGAAGCTCGAACTGGCGCGAAAAAGCTGAATGGCCACCAGCATGGATCCTCGTCGTGTGAGGTTTTCTGCTTGACTTCAATCAAAACAGTCCGGAAAATTGCAGCTCCGCACACAAAACTCTCAAAACTGTCCAAAGCTCGCCTCAGGATTGGTGGAAACTCGACAGGCAGATCTTGCCTGGGGTGCACTGGGCTTGGCGGCCAATCGCACGCATTTCCTAGCCCTTCCCCAGCTTCCCGCTCGGCCTTTCTCTCTGGAAAATGAGAGCGATCGTTTCTGACTGGTGGCGTAAAATGTCTGCACTTGGACTAGAGTAAAACGGAGCACCTCACGTACATGCATTTCCTATCCATCTACGTCTGAATACTGCATCCTTAAGTCATGCAGACAACTAGCATCCAATGGTTCATCATCTGACCTCACTTCTCATCATCGATCTTTGTGTCGAACCCTTAGGATATGCGCAGCTGTAAGTAAGAAGCTCACGGAGCCTCAAAATCTGGTCTACGTCACAATGATTTGAGACCTAGCAAAGTTCATTCCCAAGAATTATAGCTGCGGGGACACAGGGCGGATCTTGATGGTCATGCTGGTGATGCGAACAGCTATCGAAGGTGGTTAGAGCTCTGCATCAATGAGCTTCCAGCTCTCGTCTTGGTCCTGTTCGGAATGGATCAAGAGCTCCTCTTCGAATGCAACAGCTTCGTGTTGGATCAATGGTGCATGGTCCAATCGTAGAGTAGTGAACGCAACCGTCAGAAAGCTCGACGTCCGCTGTTAACTCGGCAACTGAAGCCACAATGCATCCTTCATGTGCGTTCAAAGACCGATATAACAGCCACACCACGGTTGTTTGATTGTTATTGGACAGTCGGCGGATGGAAAATGCCAGGATGAGATTCGGTCGGCAAAACTGGAAATGAAAGGGCTTTAGAAATTGTTCTAGCGTGATTTCAGACTCATAGGCGCTTGGCTTCGGTGAATCTGTTTTTCCGGTCTCCGTAATGGTACAGTTTTCTTTCCAATCCACTATCCACTTCTAAATGCCATGGAGTCGAGACCACAGTCTTCTGACTTAAAAGCTCCACTGTCACGGTTATTCTCTGGCTAAATCATGCACGGATACCTTCGGATGAGGCCAATAGGTGCACATTCACTCAATCATGATGTGTTACCACTAGTAGTTGCCATTGTTGACCCTGCCTAGATATGCGACTGCTGCATGTATCACATGGTAAAAGCCACTGGAAATGATGTCCATCTTACAAAGGGCCGATGCAAGGTCCATTGACATGGTTCATTTCCAATACACCATTGTCACTAAACACACTAAGTAGACTCTTTGCATGCAGATTGTAACCTTCCTCAACAAAGCAATAAACACCTCGAGCATGTTGAGTAAGAGAGTAGTTGTTGTGGCTGGCAGACAATGCTGAGAGACTTCTTGTAAACCAATCGACTGCAAGAGACATGCTCTCAAGACTACACCACACACGGCGTCCAAGTTGGCGGTCACTTGTGAGATCGTTGGGGACAAGCAGCAACCTGCGCATTGTGGTGGCATCCTCTCCTTTACTCTCCAAGGCCTGAGGGTACTTGTCGTACTTACTCTTGCTTATGAAAATCCACACCGGATCCATAACCTTTTCGAAGATTTGTAAAGCCAGGTTGTGGTCCTGAAGGATTCCAGGTGAATGTGAAAGAAGAAGTTGCGTTGGCGCAGTCTACCAGGCTTCAGCACTAAAGAGCTCAGATCAACCGAACAACTGAGAAAGTTTGGGAGACCACATTTCTGCTCCTTTGTGGCAACTCCTTGCGTATGTCCCGAGCTTCGCCATCCCCATACTGCTGCCTGGAGGCTAAGAAGAGGTCAACGTTGAGTTTATTGCGCCGGTCGGAAGCACGAAGGTCCCACGAAGAGCATGACCATGGGGAAAGAAGCTCTTTCCAGCCATATGCTTTGCTGTAGGTATTAAATCAAAAGAGCTGGGCTGTCGGAAATCAGGTCAGACCGGTTTTAGCAGCAACGGCTTGCACCAGGCCTCAAAAGATGATTCAGATAGACCATGCGACCTACTCGACCGCACAGCATCACTCTTGCTCGATTTTGGCCTGTTTGCGACTCGAGCCACTTTCTTCTTCTGCCTTTCGCTTTTTCTTCTTTGTCTCGTCTTTGTCTTCACGTGGTGGCACAAATGCCGCAGCACGCTCTCTCTCCCGCTCCGACTGCTTCTCCTTCTGCTTTTCCAATTTTGCTGCTCTGTTTGTTCGCTCTTTCGCTTGCTTTGCCAAGAAATATTCACCGCTTTCGATCTGCAGATCAATTTTACTCTTCTCCTGCGGCGGGGGGAATGGAGTGTAAACCTTCTTGCTCTTATCGGTGATCTTAAGCGGCTCTCGTCGTTTGCTAAGCGTTCGCTTCTTGAAGTTGGGTAGAAATCTCGACCAGTTCTCGTTCTTCAGATTCGGGTCTTTGGCTAATTCACGCTTGATCATCAGCTCTTTGACGTGATAGATAGGGTGTACATTGTTCATGCAGTCCTCCACCACACGTCGCACTTCCTTCAAGCCTTTGTACGGTCCCATAGCAGAGACGGTATTGCCTTGAACCAGAATGTACGTCTCGGTCAATAGCTCGAGTGCCTTCAATGTGCTACCATTTGGGCCGAGTATTCTCTGTCGCCTCTTCACAAACTTCTCCTTGTTCCTGACCAGGCCTCGTATCTTGATCACGTCGCACGCAACGCCATCGTCGAGGATTTTCAAGGCTTGTGGCGCTGGTACGCTACGGCTGAGAAGTTTTATCAAATCTCGTGCATCTAAAATCGCGGACGGGTCGAAAGTCTTGCGCGTGGTCTTGACTTCCATCCGCCCTTCGACAAGGTCAAGGGTGCATGCTATTCCACGCTTCTCCAGCGCTTTCGTAACCATGGGCCATGCTTGTTTGAGGTAGACTTCACGATACTTTGGAAAAAGACAGGCGAACGATGATTCTTCGGCGAATGTGCCGCCCTTGTTGTCCTCAGCGCTGAACTCGTTGATCTTGAACACCAAATCAGCATATGCGCAAAGTCTAGAGAGTGAGGAGTTTGTATACCTTCCATTTATCGATATCATCTGTGTCCCACGGCTTGTCTTTTTTGTGAGTAGAAGGCATTTCAAGCAGCGCAGTCTCCAGGGATCAATCTTCTTGCGCGTTTCAATGCAACCTCCAACCCACAGAAGCAAGTTATATTATGAAAAATTTGATGTAGAAAAAGTACAGACGCGGAAAGTCGAGTCTCACTGAAAAATTATGACAAACTATGCAAACATTTTCCTCTCTACGCAAACTGTATATCCTGCACTACTGGCTTCTCAGCTCACCCTAGCACACATGTCCCTCAAGCCTGCCGATCCTGCAAGCTCTTCAATTGTCTGCCTCGTGCGGCATATCTGGAACACGGGAACATGTTCTTTGACTTGCACCTGCTCTCCTCCAAAATCTCTGCAACGACAACCTCCACCTCCGTCACTTTTCAGAGCCGCGTTTCAAGGGTTAACCGGTCGTTTCTTCTCCTATCAACGCTCCCCCTTCTGAAATCATTCCCAAAACCAACTACACATCAAGCTCTTCATTCCTTGAAGACCGTGTCCAGGCAAGTCGACAGATGCTAGTAATTCCCCTGCCTGATTCAAAAAAAATTTGTACCTCAATCTGAAGCAGCAATGTGGTGATGGCTCTTCACTCCGGCTTCTCACCATAACAAGTATACCTCGAGAAGGTTAGGTCATGTTTGTTCGGGAATGACGTGCTACTCACAATCTTATGTAAACATGAGAGTCGGGTCGCTGAAGCTCCTCGAAACATCTGGCAACTAAACCTTTGAATTCAGGTTCGGTCATTACTCCTCGTCCGACGACAGGAAATAATGCACACGATTCTAACATTTTCTCCACGACAGCCAGGCCCTGCTCACCTATGGCGCGCAAAGATTGAGCTGAACTTAGTCAATATTTGTGTCTTTACACAACCAATGCGAAACTTACTCGACGGCCAAGTTCCTAATGGTACATCATATGTATTCGATTGCACATGGACAAAGCCAGAGGCCCGAAGCATGGCTTCGAGATCAGGAGGAACCTGACGTGATTTTCTGGCATCTCCTTGACCTCTGCTAATTGCAACCAAGTATTTTTCAGTCCACTCTCGCAAGGCTGCCAAGCGCTCGCCATCTCCGCCGTCTGCGCGAAAGAACAGGTCCCATTCCATGAATTCGACTGCTCCTCCTGGCCTCAACACTCTGCAGAAAGGTCAGGCTGATCTTGGGATTCGTCACTCACAAACCTTCGGATGTCGGTCACATAGCTTGGCCACCGTGACTGTGCCAACCCACCAGTCAAAAACCTGGAGTTCACGAAATCAAAACTTTCTGGCGCAAAGCTGAAGGACTCGCCGGAGACATTTAAGTCTGCGATCTATCAAAATATAACTGATCAGCAAGTTTCCCAAGGTTGATTAAATCTAGTCCTTGAGCTCAAGGAACACAGTTCATCCAACTCCAACTTTGTCGAACTAGTAGGTTAATTCCAAACACTCCTACACTTACCTCTGGAACAAAATTATCTGGTCTATCATTTTGCTCAGCCCAAATTGGGTTAATGTCAACTCCTGTGATCTGTAACCAGTTATTCTGTGAAGCTTAAAGATTAAGTGGCTGACCTTGCAATCTGGAAAAAGCTCAGCCACCTCCACCGCCCAGTCGCCTGTGCCATAGCCACAATCAAGTATGTCAGCAGGATCTCTTACGCTCTGCGGTAGAGGCGCATGTGAACGGTGAGGCAAGAGCAATTTCAATAAGTCGTGTTGCATTCGAAGTCGTTCTTCTTCTTCCTACCACGCTTCCATCAGCTTTGAACTCCATGCAGTGACGCTATGTGGTGTACATTGTCAGTTGGCTCCAGATTGATACCGTTGTCAATCGAGTAAGCTTGATAAAGTCGCCCAAGGATTGCCCTGGTTTCGAATCTATCTGCCGCCATGCAGAGTTCAAGTTCAAATTTTTTCCTTGTGTTCTTGATTGTGTGACTTCAGGATGAGGTCAGTTTTTCTGTTACACATGAGATATGTGTTGGATATCGTTTTCAGATGTGCACTCGAGCCTCAATTTCACAAATCTCGGAAGTGGAACTAGGCTCTTCAAGCTTTGATACACTCGATCAAGTTCAAGACACCGATCATACGCATACGGAGCCAAAGACTAAACTATGAAACTCTAGGTAAATATCGCCGCCGGACGGACTTCTCTTCCGTGTCATTTATTCAGACCGCCTACGGCAAGAAGGAGGATGACCGCAACAAGTCGTAGCATCAGTGCTCGTAAGTGGATGTCCTGGCAAATCGCACAATCACCGCTGAAGCTACGTTGAGTATGCATATAAAGAGGCTAGGCTCCTCGGTTGGACGACTGGCAAAGCAGCAAATACTGAGCCGCATTAGTGTAGAGTGGGATCTTTTGCTTTTGTCTCCAAGCTCAACAGATGAGATAACCATTCAGCGGCCTCTGGAATTTCCCACTATTCATGTTTGAATATTAGTGTGTCAGAATCGGCTCTCCCCATGCCAACCATTTCATCATGAAAGTGCGGCCTTTTTGCTTTTATCTGAAGAGGACTAGACTGATAACAGCTGGACAGGGTCATTCAAGAGGCTCTTGGAGAATTTCGCAGCCGAATAGAAAGCTCTCTATGTGTCTTGCTACTTGGGCTGTCCGGCTTGGAGAGCGAAATAGCGAATCAAATACGATTTCCAGTGCGAGCCACGTTCAACAGGGATTCAAACAAGACTTGCATCATGGAATCTTTAAGCTAGCCGGTTTAAGGGTCATATAAGCTGAGATCAAGCGAAAGACGTTAGTCCATAGGGGCGGCTTACTGCTACTTGATCGATCTTCTTACACGTCAAATCTAAGAGGTTGGCCTCATAGGGCATGCGAATCCTCCTTAACAACATCAATTGGACCACCCTGACTAACCTTGCACCAGCATTCCAAATTGCCAATGAATCACCACTGAATAGTTGCAATGGCATCTATCTAAGACGTCGCCTAAGCATTGTCCCATAGAGACCCGTCGTGTTGGAACTAATCGCAGTTAGCACCATGGTCCAACAGAAGTGGATCCGAGCCATAAACGATTGGCAATGCAGCAGTCTAGTTTTCGTGTTGACTTTTCATCTGTATACAGACTACCACTGAGCTAGTGTGGAAGCTTATAAATCCAGTGCAACACAGCCATGAGAGAAAATTTGACTTCACGATGAATCAAAAACTTTCTGATGAATTTGAGTTGCATGAACTGACTTGCTCAATCCATGCTTCGCTAGGACGACTGCAAACCACAAGTAGCTGCAAGATTGGACCTAAAATGGCAAAGATCGGCGTTTTAAGGATCTTATCGTTACTTCGCTACGCCTGACACAACCAGCTCATCGTGCATGAACTAGGTCTTTCGATCTAGTTTGCCACAATATCAAAACCTAGACCAAACGGCCGGGCACGTCCCTACGAGAAGAGCCAATCATATAGCTACACGTCTCCCAGCAGTGTGGTCTGGTAGAGCGCCGAACTTTCGGATCGGCGCGAGAATGCGTGTTCAGCTAGCCATGAGGTCAACACGCATTAGTGTTCTATGTGCGACGGATTCTAATGCGTAGAGGGTGGTTAGGGCTTGCTGGCTAGCGGCCGATTTAGAGATATCCTTGCGCTCGGGTACAATGAGTTTCGGATACTCAAGCAACCGGAAGAATTGTACATCTGCCATTTGATCGGGTCCCTTTCTCCGTCGCCGATGACCTGCCATGAAGACGTGTTGGTCCCTCTCAAAGGCAACATGGAATCTCTGCAACCCTCGATATCGAGTTTAATTGTGCGTGCTTCGTGAAGAAACATGGCTCAACATACACAGGATGCATGATAGAGGTGAGTATCCACACTCTAAGCACTACAGTCACCGCTGCTATGATTTCTGCATCTCCCGCAAAACACGCTCTTTCAGCTGTGATGCAGTCTCTGTCGCCTCAGCTTCGACATACCCTCTTTCAGTCCCAACATATCCTTCGTGGTCAACTTCGATACCTGCAGGTATGGACCTGCGCATCACGGCATCTACCCAGTCTTGAGGGAGACCCAGTGCGACACTCTCCCTGATAGCACGATTCATCCTACCAATGTACTCTTGATTGATATTCCCAGGTTTTGTCCTCAATTCATCGACATACACCAGCACACGAACCGATGTCGGCCCCTGCTCCTTATCAGCCGACCAATCAGGTACCTCAATACCATAAGTATTAGGATCGACCAACCATGTCGTTACTGTTACTGGCAGGTAATGTTTATTATAATCCCAGTTTCCTTGCAGATACGGTACTTCCTGCTGCTTCGACGGATCCGGATTCACCTGAGGTTGAGGATTACGTCCTGTATCGTGCCCTTCAAAGATATCTAACCGAGTCTCGTCTTCTGCTGACAGGTTATACAGTACGCCCCAGACAATGTTGTCGTTCGAAGCACTATTCGTTGCCGGCAAGGACACAACATTGGCGTATCCCCTTTCACAGATGATCCACGCATGGGCATCCAACCGTGCTATCGCGATAGGCTTGCTCGAGTTTGAATCTGCTTGTAACCGCAGAGACATCTGGGATGGGGAAAGGTTGGAGCCAAAAGCAAAGTAAAATGTTCCAGTTTTGCTTGATGTCATGTCCGCTGGGAGTACAACCTGCTGCACCACATCTTGATCACCCGCCATGCTGGGCAACTGCTCACGGGCTGTATCCACTCTTCCTGACAATCGATTAGTGTTTCTTAATCTTCGCTGGCTTTTCAGTCCTGAGTTTCGTAGTCCTGAGTTAGATTCGTGATGAGTTGTCCTCGAAAAATCTCTCTTATGCCGAAAGGCTTATCTTGTTGGCGCAACCTGTAATTCTCTGTAGTAAACCATTAGTTGTAGAATTCAATAGTCTAGGGCAATAGTCTAGGGCAATAGTCTAGGAACAATTCTGCGATGTTGCATTGTCACGTCATCTCTTCCAATTCGAAGTAATTTATCATTTTGCACTTTCTAATGACGGACTTTTCCGCTCTGACTTGATCAGCATGATCTTCTTCAGCTACCTGTAGAACAGCAGGTCCGTTATGCATCGTGGATGACAATGATAGGAGGCACTGCAAATATCACAACCATGATCGGGAGATAGATACCGGAAGCACTTTTCCGAAGAATTGTCGATATGGCAAGCTGTTACCTTTCCCAGAAATTTATACTCCCAAAAAACACTCATTAATCGGACGAAGATCTACATTGTTCACCTTAAGAGCCTCGCGATGATAGCGCCATAGAAAAATTCGAGACGCCCTCGCTCTACTCAGAATTGCCTCCTGAACTTCACGGCCTGCTTACTTGCAATGTCCGATTCACCAAACAATAATACCACCACGATCAACAAATCCAGCTCTGATTCGCCAGTACCCAAAAACGACATAGACCTCCAAAAGATGCCACCACCGCTCAAGCTTCCTCCCAACCTAACCTTCGGGCCCTTCCCCCTGAACGCCTCCCAAGTCTTCCACATCTCCCGCACGACCCTCACCTATGCGTTGGTCAACCTCCGGCCCCTCCTCCCAGGCCACACACTAATCTGTCCTGTCCGGCGCGTCCCGCGCCTCTCACAACTCACCGACCGCGAAACGGCTGATCTCTTCCTCACTGTCAAGCGCGTCAGCCGCACGCTCGAACGCGTGTACCACGCAGACGCCCTGAATGTGGCGGTACAGGACGGGGCGGAAGCCGGGCAGAGCGTGAATCACGTGCACGTGCATATCATTCCGAGGCGGAGGGGCGATGTAGAAGGGGATGAGATCTACGATCGGATGGACGGGAAGGAAGGGAACCTAGGGAGGGTGTGGGAGGAGTTCTGGTCGCTGCAGAAGAGGAGAGGAGAGAGGGAGGAGATGCCGGAGAAGGAAATCCAGGGTGGCCCGGATGCGGAGGGGAAGAGGGTGAATAGGAGTGAGGAGGAGATGAGGCGGGAGGCGGAGTTGTTGAGGAGTGAGATGGAGAAGGACAATGAAGAAAACGACGATGCTGCTACGGGCTGAGGCGGGGACTTCTACTTGGCTCAGAACTTACTTACCCCATCGACCTGCTAGTGAGTCTTGGGATGATGTCTACCTGTTAACTGATTGACTCTCATATGAAAGACACCCATTAGGTAATGCATGACCATACATGTCAGCGATGAAAGACAGATACTGTGGACAAGGAAGCAGTGATCCATCACTACTTGGGGAGACCGCGAACGGAGCCTCACCCGAAAGGAACGACGGTCTAGCCCACAGAAGAACCCTACGATCATCTAGCAAAGCAGATTGTATCGGAGAGAGAAATACGGAAAGCACGACCATGGGTTGAGGGAAGGAAAGTGAATCAGCTGCAATGAGGGAGGCGCGGCAGAGAGAAAAATGTGCATTGCGTACAAGGAACGCCAACCATTTCATGCTAACTGCGATGTTTACAAGGTCTTCGCAAGAGATAACAGTCATACATGTTTAGAACTTCAACCAAATATACTGATGACTCTGCATGTGAATGCCGCTTCGCCGCAACTCGATCATGTTCCCGGTCACCAGATCCACTGCGGCTTCTGGCATGCCCATGAACCGATCTCGTCCGATCCATTGCCGCTCATCGCTGAAGTTGCATAGACATAATACGGTGCTGTTGACACCGGGGCGCTGGTACCCCAAAATGGCAGGGTTGCCTGTGAAGAAGCCTATTGCTCGACCGCCCGAAAGTTCCTCTGTGCTCTTCCGTAGATTTATCAAGTGTTTGATGCCAGCATAGACCTTACCAGGCACGGTCGTGGTGTCGTGCCGTTGAGCATAATTTGCTTCAGGGTAAAATGGTCGGTTGACCCATCGTGAGTCGTCCATCTTCGAAGCGTCGTTGAGGTAAGAATAGTCATTCAGTTGGCCAACCTCGTCACCTAGGTAGATGAGTGGTATGCCGCCAGTCGACATGGCGATAGAGAAAGAAAGCAGGATCCGTTCAAGAGCTCCGTCGTGACCCGATTCCAGACCGGCCAGGGAGGCAGTTGTCCCTGATATACGACAATCTCCGGTACGTGGGTTGTCCTGGAAAGGCACGCCTCGTGCAAATGAGCCTGGATGCCGGTTCACGAAGAAAGCATTCAGAAACTTGCGGTGGTTCGTGCCGTCTTTGCCGAGTTCGAGAGCATCCTCATCCGAGAAGGTCCAGCCTATGTCATCATGAGAACGAACGTAATTCACCCAAGCGCAGCCACGCGGAATATTATGCCGGCGTTCGATGGCTTGGGCGATCATGCTAGCATCTCTAGTGGCAAGCGCTTCCCAAGTCAATGCCATTTGAAGAGGGTTATAGGAGAGCTGGCACTCATAGCGGTCGATGTAGGATACGACAAAATCAGGGTGTACAATTGCTTCTGACTTGAAGAGAACGGACGGAGCTGCTATTCTGCAGAGGGCGTTGAAGGCGCGCAAGAGCTTGTGAACCTCAGGTAGGTTCTCACAGTCTGTGTTCATCCGTTTCCACATGAATGCGACTGCGTCCATGCGGAAGAAGTCAATTCCCACGTTGGCAAGGTATAGCATCTCCGCAGCCATTGCGCGGAATACGGCAGGGTTCGAGTAGTTCAAGTCCCACTGGAAATGGTAGAACGTCGACCAGATGTATCTGCCGTCAGGTAGTTGAATGAAAGAACCTGGGTGGTCATCTGGGAAGATTTCTCGTGTACACCGTTCGAACGCTGAGGGCACATTCCTGTCCGGGAAGATCCAGTACATAGCTGAATGCTCAGGATCGCCAGCTGCAGCTTTTTGCGCCCACTTGTGCTCGTTTGAGGTGTGATTGAAAACAAGATCGACAATCAGACTTATGCCTGCTTCTCTTAACTCTGTTGCAAGCTCTCTTAGTTGGTTGATGTCCCCTAAAGCTGGATCAACATCTCTGTAGCTCGAGACGGCGTAGCCACCATCATTCAGAGGTTGCGGACACAGGAACAGAGGCATCAGATGAAGGTAGGTAAGGCCAAGCTCTTTGAAATAGGGTATCTTGTCCTTGACCCCTTGTAAATTCTTTGCGTATCTGTCCACGTAGCATACCCCTCCAACCATCTGATTTGACATGTACCATTCCGGGTCAGATTCTCTTTGCTTATCCAGCTTTCGTAGTTCGGGGCCTCTCTCTTGCCAGCTCTTTCCGCACATCAGGATGAGGTCGACGAGCTGGTCGAGGCAATCGTTTCGATAGCCATATAGCTCTGCGAAAATAGCAAATACAGTAATGAAATTCATGTTCAGCCTTGCCTGGAAGTCCTCGTCCTGAAGGATCTTCTTGCCATCGTCGGATTTCTTCAGCTCCTGCAGGATGTATGCTTCAGCAGCTCGAGCTTGCTGATCTATTGATAAGCCTGACATTGTTGACAGTGTGGGTTCGGCCGTGGGATAACAGTGGGCTTCTCGAGGCGGACGAAGAGGGAGCTTGAGGTGTTTTGTCTTCAAACACTTCCACACAAGACCAAGGCAGCGACATATTTACAGTGACTCACGTTGAGTTGTACCGCTTTCATAGCTTTTGAACTTTTACCCCACACAGAAATTCACATCTGGACGAGGAATGGCGTCACAAGATCGAGGTCGCCCTGTCCTGGTTGGTGTCAGGCATAGTACATTCGCGATTTAAGCTCCGGGCACTCTCGGTCAAATAGAACTTGAAAGTTGGGGACGTTTTTTGAAGTCAATATCTCTATTGTGCGGTTTACAAACATACAGAAGAGATCTTTGTGCTATGGGGTTTCGTTTGATGCTCAACCGGAAACATCGGGAGCGCATACTGCTGCAGAATTGCTTGTGTTAAGCAATCTCATGGCTATTACTTGTGAAGAATGAAACTTTTCTACAATCTCCGCAAAAGCTATCAAGTGGGTCATTTGGTGATCTTAGCCTCAACATCCTGGCTCGTCTCTAACCGAAGATCGGTTTATCGCGGGGATATGGGCAAGCGAGGAAATTCGGACCGATTTCTAGAGGGCTGGAAAGTATGTATCATGAAACGGCTTTATGGTCCATTGTTTGTGCAGCAACGTAGACAGTACTTACCTTACCTATCAGTATTTAGGCGTTGAGTTAATACTCAGCTTCTTCATACTTTCCTCCAAGAAGTCATCGAACAAATCGTTACGCTGCGGGCTCAAATCTGGAGACATGGCAAGCTTCGGTCGGCTCTTGAA
>JAPDRQ010000161.1:0-70977 GCA_030247915.1 Neophaeococcomyces mojaviensis
GCACAGCCCTCGGCGGACGAACAGAGGGCAACACCGTCCCCGGCGCCTCTGAGTACGCCAGCCGGGATCTAAGCAGCAGACACCATGAATCGCCTGTTGAGCATGCCAACCGCGATCTAGGCAACAGACACCACGACTCATCTGCCGAGCCAAGGGACAACAGGAACATCAAATTCGACGACAGCGTGCAGCACGCTACCAAGCAAGGCGAGGACCCCAGCCTCGACACCAAAACTGGCAGGTGGACCGGCTCCGGTGAGCCAGGCTCTCACTCCGCCGTGTTCGGCCTGACACCAGACGGCAAGACCTACGATGATACCCAGAGCCACACAACCAAGCTTCGGGAGCACAATGAGGGGAGGACAGAAGGCGGCACGGACACCAGCTCGCGAAACACGGCGGCACCGGGTATCGCTGACCAGCTCAATGATCCGCGTGTTGCCGAGAAGGGACACTCAGGCAAGGCTGACTATGGCAACAGCAGCAACAAGCCGGGTGCTGGAGCGTAGGTATTTGCTCGTCGGCACAACTTGCAGCACTGCTGTCAATTCATGTTGTCATGTCAGAATATATAACCTGTTCATGAATCTTACGAAAAGGTAGACGAGATATACAATATATACGTGCGGCCCTTGCCTGTTCCGGTTTCCACTGTGTTTCTTGTTGTTACATATGTCCTCGCCTGTGTCTAATTACTATTGAGGTCGACCAAACACACAAGACTTATTCATGTTGCTCGCCCTTCTCATGATGATACGATCCCAAAGGCAAGCAGGTAAGTGCACGAAGGGATAGCAGGATAGCAAGCTTGATGTATCACAATTGCAGGAAGTATCAATCTTACAAAAATCTCTTGAAGAGAGGCAGCAGAAACAATCAATATGAACAAGAGAACCACACGGGTTGTGAACGGCGAACGATGCGGCTGTGAGAAAACACCGTGACCAAGACGAACAAGGAGCAAACGAATTAGTCTATGACTAGGCGAGAAGGCACGATCGGGCAAAGGCAATAGACAAGGACAAGGGTGTTAACAACTCAGAGCGTGCGACCAGGTGAGATGGGTTGTTTGAGTAGTAGAGGCCAGTACCTTTGACAACTGCAAAGGACGAGCGGGTAGGCAATGGAGGAGGGGGCAACACAAAGAAATGGTTCGTGGGAACGGGAAGGACTCTTAAGGTATCTAGAAAGGGGGCAGTCACGGTAATCTATCGCCCACAGCACTAGTACCAGGTTCGGATTCAAGCCATTTCGCTCGTAGCTTAAGGTATCCGTGAGCCACAGGGCATCTCTGGTAGAAAGGATAGCGGGATGAGATCAAATAGGACTAACCAGTTGTGCAAAGAGTCTCGTGGGTTAGCAGGCCTTCGACATAATCGATTTCAGGACGACATAGTGTTTTGAGAGACTGCAAATCTGCCAGCTTCGTCCACGATATCAGACTGCTGCTCTCCTTTCCGTTCCCTTTTTTCGAGCTTCCCGCCGTTCCTGTTTCTCCTTCTCCGCCAATGCCTGTTCCTGGAGCAGTATGTCCCACATCTTCCTGCTCATCGCTGCTCTTTTGATTGAGGTGTCCATGATATGCTTCTGCACATCCTTCAATTGCACTTTGACTTCCTCGGCCCAACTTTTCGCCGCGGGCAACAGTACTGATGAAGTTAACCCCTTCCGAAACAGCGGCCTCGCATTATTGTCTGCAATCAGACCACGATCGTTCATATCCGCATCTCCTGCATCTTTGTAGCGTGTATGTTCAAACACGATCCTGTCCCAATGATCCTCAAGGTTCGCATGCTCGATGTCTTCGCGCAATTGCATCTCAAGGTCCCACTTCTTCTGGTCGCGTCTGCCATATTGTTGGATCATTCGCGAGAGGACTGGAGACTGAGGTCCGGATTTGTAGCGTAAGAAGGGCATGTTATGAGCCGAAGTGAGCTTTGGAACCTTCCGGGGTCTGCTTGGGTCAGGAAGGGCGTGCTGCGGCACTGGACGTTGTAGGATAGGAACTGGATTCGGTATCCGTCCCGCCCAGAACTTCGACCGCTGGTTTTCCAAATGTGCTATCTTTTTCAGCTTGTGTTGTCGTGGAGGATTGCGGAGAGAAGCATGATGTGCTTGTAGAGCGTTCAGCTCAGCTGCCTGTTGTGCGGCTGCGGAAAGAGTGTCGCTAAGCTGAGCAAGGGCGGACGGGGAGCCATTTGCTGCCGACTGTAGCAGAGTGTAGGCTTTGCGGCCAGAAGCTAGAGCTGCCACAATGCCATCTTGAGCGACGGTTTTGCCGTCGATGTGAAAGCGGTGTTTTATGAAGTTTTGAAGCGTAGTGCTGAGTGCTGGCTCAGGGAAGCGTTGGCATTGTTGGAGTAGAGCACGGTAGAGAGAGCGACCTGCATATTGTCAGTGTGATGCTTGCTAAGTAAAGACGAGGCCAGTTGTTACATGCTAGCTTGTGAGCCGCAGAATCACGAAAACTGAAGCCACTACGCATATGCTCATCTCATCGTTGATATCTTTGACAACCACGACTGCTTGAGATGCTTCCTTTCAGTAACCGAAATGTCGAGGCTCGGGTGTTGCCGAAGATCTCCCGTTCGTAACCGTCACGCGACATTTAATAGGAGACAGATGCGCATCTGAACGCGTAGTAGGAAAAGCACTTCGATCAACCTATCTAAAAGGCACATGCGCCTCTCAAGTATCTCGTTCCACTAGCCTCATGCTCCACGTGTCATCTACTGAAATCCAACTACCTCAAGCCTTAAGGGTTGGGCTTGTCAATCATCAAACAGCACTTAATGCGCCAACCAAGGTTGGCCTGACCCTCATTCTTAAGGGCCTCATTCAGCACATGATATGGTGTCTTTTGCGATGCCTCGGTGGCGAACCGCGTTACAAGCATGGCCAAGTTCATCAGCACCATCAAACCATGTGCTTGGTGCCGGCTCAAGAGTAGTGGCTTGGTAGACCTGCAATCGTAGAACTCTTCATCCTCCCAATAAAATTAGGACAGCACACTCATCTGTGAGCCCAGGCATCCTGAGATTCGGCATGCGACAGTAAGAGCAGACTGCATCAGGATTGAGGAACCGTTCTCTTGTGTCTCCTGCTATTGTGCCATGAGCAAGGGAAGAAGCGGAGCTCTAGGTGCATCATAAGCTGCAAAGCATACTGCCCCTCAAGAAAGGGCCAGCAGGTGACACCGCTAAGTAGCGGGCGTGCGCTGAAATGGGATTCGTCGAGCAGATGGTCAAATACTTCCGTACTTGTAGCGAATCTCACTCATCTTGCCATGCACTCTTCCTCACACCTTCGCCCTGAGATCTGCTCGGGCCGATTCCAATCTTTGTATTACTCCAGTCTTTCTGCATGATAGGATCTCCTTCTTTAGCTTTCCGCGAGTCTTCGAGGTAGAAGCGACCGCCCTCATAGACTCCGAGGTAAAGTCCGCTGCCTAGGGCTGTCCATACCGCTCGGAGAGCAGCACCCCTAAAGAAGCCGGTAATCCCGTCATTTTTGGCAATTTCCCGCGCTGTCTCAAAGATACCCTTACTCGACTTGCTCGCAAGGCCTTCAGTCAGGAGTTTGCCAATGTCTTTCGTCTCTTTGCTAGCTTGATCATGCTTTCCCGCCGACAGCATCATTCTCGTCTTTATCACATCTACCGGAGTTGTTATCCATGCGGCACCGCTCCCAGCTATGCCTGCGCTCATGGCTGTTATTGAGGCACGTTCCACAATGCCGTCTACCTTTCCACCTTTCTGTTTTTGTCTCTTTTGTATGAAATAGGATTTTAGGTGTTCGAAAACAGGAAATTGCAGTGCCGTAAATGGTAAGTTTCTTCCAGCCAATGCCGTGTAACCACTCCATAAGCGCAAAGGGTTTCTTCGGAACTCTTTCAGGACTTGGAGTGTTGGAGACACGCCTTTTATGTCCTTCTGTACAACCTGAGCATTTTGCTTGATAACTTCAGCCGGTGTAAGGATAGCGCAGCTCACTAACTCGGCACCGCCGCTACTCACGGCGTTGATGACAGGCTGCGGCATAAAGAGGGTTGAGTTCGGAGGCATGGCATCATTGAGCGTATACTTGAGAGCTTCGTATGTGGTGAAGAAAGCTCCGGAGGATGGGAGCGTCACGAGTATGATAGATCCAATGCCCTGGTAGAGGCCCCGAAATAGGGCTTTGTTGGCTTTGCCATTATCGGTGTAGAGCTTCTTGTAATCGGGCGACTGGATTCGAGTCTTGATCGTATCGAGCGGGTACACGAGTATATCGACTGAAAAAGCGGCAAATGCACCAGCCTAGAACAAGCTGTCAGTATTCAGCGCATACTGGTCAGTACAACACGGTCAATATTTTCCTCACCAGCCAGATGTCCGTGTTCGTGTTGAATGCCATCAGCAAGCTTCCCAGCAGGGTGATTCACCACGCAATTTATATCGTCCGAACCTCTTGTCGAGGTCGAGGTCGAGGTCGAGGTCGAACGTCAAGTGTTGACGGCATAATTATCGACACGAAAGTCTGATAAATTTCATGTAGATCATGACGCGGAAACATTATCGGAACAGCTTCGACCGAAGCTACCCTGCTTGATTATGGCTTGACGCTCATAGCTCATACCCATATGTGGCTGCAATCAAATACCGTTCACAGCCCAGGGACTGATCTTGAAAAAAATTAATTCAGAGCGTCGGTTCCTCCAATCATGGAAATCACTGATGTATAGAAGTAAACGCGGGCTGCTCGTTTTAGCTGATCGTCAAGCCGGGAGTTGAGGAAGGTGCCTGGATAGTCCCGAAGTGCTGCCGGTGTATGCTTATGTTCCGCTTGTTCAACTCTAATTCCTTCATTCGTTCGGGCTTCATATGTCCAAGTATTTCCGCATCACTCACGCTGTAGTAAGCATACTGCCGATATATTCGATCATGTAACTATAATGTCACATGCGTATAATGACACCGGTTCATCGCAACTCCGAGAGAATCAAAGTATCTGGTGAGTAATCATTGTTTCAATTGCGTGGCAAACGCCACACTGGTCAGCTTAGCACCTCAGGAGCCAATGAGTAATCGAGAAATATTCTGCTTATGCTTCGTGGTCATCTGCACCCCTCAACTTGCGTACTCGTTTGAGAAGCATCTACGATCGCGATTGCTTGTCCAGGTAGCTGGTAGACTCGACCACAAAAGCTCTTACGCAGCAGAAGCAGGGGCCAGACACGATGCAGCCGTGCTCAAGAACCCGTGCACTTGCATTGCCAATGTCTTGGTAAGTTTTGACATCGATACACCAGCCTTCGCACCAAGCTCAATGCACCCCGAGGATGAGCGGACTGCCTGATTCGTGCATGGTCTCACCTGTTGGTGCAAGGTTACAGTGTCGACCACGCGTCAGGAACTCTCACGTAATAGGTTGCTGCTTCCTTCGAAGCTGAGTACTTCTCTGTTTTGAGCCTTGGATGCAAGCAAGCTGAAACGTTGCAGATGAGCGTGACATGTGCTTGACTTAGAGTGCAGAGGGTGAGTATAAGTATCTCAGTTCCTCACCCGGATCCAAAACATCCAGTCTATTTTTCAGTATAACAAAAAGCATATTAGTTGCGATACAATTGAAACTTTCCTATCTAAATCATTCAACTTGACCACGACCGACATCCAAAATGACTCGTCAAGTATCAGTACGCTTCTCAGACAGCCAGACAGGTGCTGGTGTCAACATCCCAGTCCAAGCAACGGGCCAAGATCAACAAGCGAATACACTCCTTGCGAACACCAATGTTGCCTCAGAAGGCTATCTTACCAGTATTGAGCTTCAAGCTGACTTCCAAAACACAACTCTCATCGTTAAAGCGAACGGGAGCGAAATTGGCAAAGCAAGCGGAAATGGAAACAATGTGGCACAGTTCTCTAGGACTCAAATTGCCAACATCACCATCAACCTTTCAGCATCGTAAAAAACCCCGCCTCCAAAGGTCCTGAGCGCATGGCTTATCAGATCGGAATCAGTCAAGGTGTATACACCATAGTCGGGGGAATTTTCTGAAGGAGCACGATATTTGTGAAACAAAGTTGACAAAGCAAAAGCCTTGATAATTCTAGCATTCAAAAAGAAAAACAACACTCATTTTGACCTGACCTGATCTGACCTTGTCGTCAAATCTCCTCCCGCATTCCCGCTCTTCATACCCATCTTCTCTCACATCGTTTGCTACTCAACCCTGTCCTCTACCCGACGCCTGACTTGGGAAACTGGAGTTCAGTATATCCGAGACGGGTGAATAATTTGTCATCCTGAAGCTCCCTTCCGAGCAGGGTTTCGTAAACCAAATTCAGCCCAGTGTTCACTGCAAGCCTGTTCAAGTAGATCTTTGGACTCAACTAATCAAAACGTTGCTATTTGCATAAACGTCTTGCAGTCGTCTTCTGCGTCCTAGCATGGAGGCTGTATTACATCGGTCTGATGTACCTTGCCATCAGTAAATTGTCTGTTCTCACTCGATCGAGACTGTCTTGTTGCTCTGAGTTTCACAAACCAAAACCGAGTTTCCATGCCTAGGTTGCCGTTGGCTGTTCTCATTTTTTCTTCAAGCACGAATTAGCAAGCGACAGTGTTGAACGCCCCTATGACGTCAACGCTGGAGCAACTGGTCGTCGCAGTTCAGCCCATTCGGATAACTTTCCTCAGAAATTTCTCGCACAAAAATGTCAAGAGACTCTAGCGTGCCGCCCAAGGCTCTGCTATCCCCTCGAGTCAGTCTAAAAACTCGGGAGAATTCTGACAAGTACCACAATCCGTCAAAGACACCACTGCCCTCTGTACACCGCAGCTCAGCACAGATGTCGCTACCAGAAGATGTACCGCTTCAAGCGGTCCAACTAGAGGCCTTAGTGGTTATGAAAGTCATCAAGCATTGCGCAAGTCGACATCCCGCTACCGCGACAGGCTTCCTTGTGGGAATGGACAACGATGGTGTCCTCGAAGCCACCAATAGCTTCCCTTTTCCAGTGGTTGATTTGCCTCAAGAAGCACAACAGTATGATCAGCAGTTCAATTCGGCGGCGGCTGCACCACGCGCAAAAGCCAACAGTGCCTACCAAACTGAAATGATAAGAATGCAGAAAGAGGTGGGCGTTGATGCAAACAACGTCGGCTGGTACACGAGCGCAAACCTGGGCAACTTCACCAATTCTAATTTCATTGAAAACCAATACTACTACCAGAAAGAACTCAACGAGCGAACGATTGCACTGGTCCACGATGTCAGCAGAAGTTCTCAAGGTGCGCTCAGCATGCGAGCCTTCAGACTATCACCACAATTCATGTCTGCCTACAAAGAGAACAAATTCACGACAGAAAAGTAGGCATGCTGTTCCTTTTCGTATGCACATGGCTAACCTTTCGCAGCCTTCAAAAATCCGGCCTGAAATACTCGGACATCCTCATCGAACTCCCCGTCCGACTCCATAACGCCCACAATGTCAACACCTTTCTCAACCAAGTTCCTCGACTCCTATCCAAAGGCATTATGAAGACGCCCACCTCCGTGTCCGAAATCGAGTCCAACCCTGCCATCCGTGACGACTCCCTCGCGCCCTCCTTTGACAATCTAGCTCTGAATATCGACCCTTTCCTGACGCAAACATGCGACAACCTCCTCGACGCCATCGAGACGCACCACGTCGAATCCAATAACTTCTCGTACTACCAGCGTGCGCTCGGCCGAGAACAGACCAAGATCCAGCAGTGGCAAGCAAAGCGAAAGGCAGAGAATGCGGCACGGGCGATCCAGAAGCAGGCGCCGTTGCCGGAGGATGAGTGGCAGAAGTTGTTTAAGTTACCAACTGAGCCGAGTCGGTTGGAGAATATGCTGAATAGTCGGCAGGTGGAGCAGTATGCAAGACAGGTCGATGGCTTTGTGGCGGGCACTTCAGGAAAAATGTTTGCTGTGAGGGGCAATTTGTTACCTGGAGAGAGTGGCGCTTCTGCTTCTGAGTAGGGCAGTATTCACATGGTCGGCATGGATTGCATAGCGGCGGCGTTCAGGTTTTGAATGGACAAAGACATGATGAGATGATACTACGGCAAAAGGACGATGTATGAGCATTGCATGGTGTGTTCGAGCTCCACACAATATCTCAAAAGACGAGTGAATGAGCTGTGTGGTGAAGAAGCAAGAAACAAAAGAGCAAAGCAGAGTCAGAGTATGGTAGAAGTAGACATACCCCTCGCCGAAAGGAAGCAAAGAACTGAGAGAGTTCAGGGTTAAATCACCTTACTCGCTTAGCTGCACCAAATGTGACTTCGAGTGCGCTGGTCGCGAAGCAAGCTTTCTTCGAGAAACAGTGTATATCTGCTCCTTAGCCAGCTGCTTGTCGTGTTCCGTTTGCTTTGGTGCATGCTTTGCAGTCTCAGCATTCTCGTCATAGTCGGCTAACATCCCCAGCTCGTCCCTCACTGCCCAGATCTCCGCCTCAACCGACTTCATTGCCGAGTCAATCGACAGCAGCTCTGGTATCGATTTTTCAGTAGCCTTGACAAAATGCGATTGTGTCTGGCGTAATGCAGGAGGCACCAGGATGCCGAACCAGGTGACCGGGTCGCGGTGCGCCGGGTCTTGCTTGGGCCTTAGCTTCTTTTCTTGCTGCTCGCCCTGCACTTCTACAGTCGCTTGTAGAGACTGCCGGCCAGCCTGCTCTTGAGGTTTGCTCTCGTCCGCACTTGTGCTAAACTCAACAGAAATGCTGTTCTTCTCCTTCTCCACCCTGACAACTTTGTCTACCTTGAAGACGTGGTGTTCGTCAGTCTCATCCTCACTGACACCCACCCTTCTCTGCGCCTTCATCCTCTCGTCATAACACTCCTCACCATATCTCCTACCCGCGCCAAGCGTTGAAGCCCGTTGCGCCTGGGCAAGAGAGAAGAACCCGGCGGAGAATGTCTTGGAGAGTTCTTCGCGGAGCGCTGTGTACTGGTCTAGTAGTTCTAAGTATTTTTCGAGTAGTGTGTCGAGTTTGCGTGTTAGGTTGTCCTCGTTTTCGTTGTGCTCAAGTTCTGGGGATGGTGAGCGTGATTCCGGTGGAGAAGGGAGGGTGTCGGCCATGATTAAACACCGGCCCTAGAATAGGTTTGAGGGCTGGTGAGACCGAGTGGATGTACGAGCTCTCTACAGAGCAAACTTTCGGTTCGACGGGGAGTGTGGTTGCTGGAGGCAGCAGTACTCTCCCTCGACGTGTTCGGACTTTCAAATTTGTCCGCGGTGACGATCGACGCGGATGTAATAGTGAACTTTCGCGTCTAGCTCGCCGCAGTTGAGTCTGGGGCGAGGCCGCTTCAGCTCAGTTTGCGCGTTTCACATTTTTAGCCGCGCATCAACAACGCACTCTTCCCATTGCTAAACAGTCATCCCAAGCACCAGAGGCGTGCATATTTTGTCGAGTCAGCAGCGACAGGACCCAAATTGATTGGGTATGGCTCAGTAGCTATCTAAATGCTTGATACCTCCATGGCCTATTGGATCGATCTGACTTCGCCAGCTTCACCTCCATAATTATCAAAGTATACCTATAGTAGATGCTGCCTTACCATGGTGTCAATGCGCTTTCGCGCCCCGGTTCGTTAGAACTGAGACAATTTACCACAATTTTTGTAACCACGCCACAATCTTGAACCATTTATTCGTCC
Source organism: Neophaeococcomyces mojaviensis (assembly GCA_030247915.1). NCBI lineage: Eukaryota > Fungi > Ascomycota > Eurotiomycetes > Chaetothyriales > Neophaeococcomyces > Neophaeococcomyces mojaviensis. The sequence goes on from JAPDRQ010000161.1 coordinate 9,679, forward strand.
ATGGCCAATCTCCATATTCGAGTGTCAATCCCGAGCACATATCCTTCGACTTATGTTGCTAGCCATGTACCAGTCCAGTTCGAACGACCACTATGTTAGGAGATGTCACCGCGTACGGTACAGCATAGTAATGGAAGCTTCGACATGAGTCTCGACTGATCATTGTCTGCTCAAGACGCACTTCGGTCACTTTCTCTCGCTTCATATCCTGCACTCAAGGTGCAAGGCAAATTTTACAACCTAAATGACTCTCGAGCACACGGACAGAAGATCTACAGATATTTTGTTCTTGTTCCATACCACGACGACCGTTGTGTGTTCTGGCTTCGAAGATTGCCTGGCAGCTGTAAGTCTATAACCGCGCAGACGATCTATAGAAAATGCTACAGCAATGGTCAATCAGCCGCCAGCCTTTTTATTACCAATGGCGGCGGTGATTCTAGTTATGCAGGCCCCAGTCATTAAGATGAGCACTAAGAGCACACAAAGCAGGGCGGGTGCAACAGCTGCAAGGTCGAAATTTCTCGGGTGCCTACCAATCTCGATCTCCAGTCCTTAAGCAGTAGACGAATTGACAGACAAAACAGACAGAAGGCCCGTATCGGGCTGAAAGTCTGAGAAAGTTGAGCAATGATAACACTTGAAGACTCGAGCAAAGCGGAGTGGATAGCGAAATGGGGCTCTGAACACAAAGCAGGCTAAGGATACTGAACAAAAGTAGAGAGTTCATAGCGAATGTTGACAAAATTTGGCTGTGAGAAGTGCTCAGAGACTGAGAGTGTCATAAGAAAACATCTAAAGATATTACAGCACCTTAGAAGTCAGCAGCTTCACCACTGCCTCGTGTCCCCCCTTCGCAGCCCATAACAAGCGGCTGGCCGGAGTTGTCTGCCGAGTCTATCACAGCACCGTGCTCGACCAGCAGCTTTACCACTGCCTCATGTCCGTCCATCGCAGCCCGCGACAGCGGTGTCAGGCCATAGTCGTCTGGTGAGTCCACCGCGGCACCGTTCTCGACCAGCAGCTTCACCACTGCCTCATGTCCCTCCATCGCAGCCCATGACAGTGGTGTCTGGCCATATCCATCCTTAGAATCAATGTACCACACGATCGGCATCGGGTCGAAAATGATTTTGGAAATACCAAAGAAAGCCATTATGTGAACTGGTGAAATATCAGCAAGCAGCCACTCCTTGTAATTATAACGATACATAGCTCGGCCTAGCAGGCGTAAGCTTAACGGGTTTTCTTGAAAGCTAGTATTAAAGTATTCTTTAGCAAGCCCTAAAGGTGCATCTGGCAAGTCTTCGCTTCTCCGTAGGTGATGGCCCCACTGCGTCGCGGCATAAAGGAGAATTGTAGTTACAATACCGCTTTGTTCCAGTGCTTCTCTGTCGATTACCGGTGGGAACTTCAGAAAGGTAAGGCATGTACGTGCGATTTTGCTATGCCATTGCGCTTTAGTGTGACCAAATATCTTGTTTTGGTCCTGTAAATGCTCGTCAAGAGAGTAATGAACCAAACGGACGGTCGATGTCTCCTGGTCAACCACAACCAAACCAAGACAACAGTTTAGCAGTGTTTTTCTGATAGGTATACCTGTTGGGTCAAAAGAAGTATCGCCATCCCTAACTGCAAGTGAACATAGTAGCTCGTCAATAGTAAGCGGCCGTTCTGCTAGGTGAATCCACACAATAATCTTTTTTGCTTGTCTAACCAGCGAGTCTTTCTGCTGCTGTATTCTAGTCATAGTTTCAGTAAATGCCTCGCCAAGGGTTGACGACACTGTTTCCAAAGTATCTCGACGATCACGTATGGTCGTGGCCTGGAGGATAGCACGGACTTGCAGTGTGGGCAACAGAAATCTAGTACATCATTAATGTCAGTACTGTGGATATAGTAGACGTGGAGATACTAACATTCCCTTCGCTGAGTCGACGACCTTCTCAAGGATATCCGTTTTCAGCCGCTTGTCCATAGCATCAGGCTCCATATCATTAGGTCCACCAATTTCACGTTCGACGTAACATCGAATATCGCTTTCGTGAGCTTCAATGAGGATGTTTCCCTCCCCTTTGAAGTATATCTGGACGGTTTCACGGACATGAGGACGACCAGTAATGAACAACTGCATGGAGGAAGGTCTGTCCTTGAGACATTCCAAAAGCCCCCGCAAGTCCGATAGTTCATCAAGTGCGTCTAGGCAGACGTATACTTTGTTGAATTGCTCACAGAGTATATAGAGAAACTTGCTAGCAACTGTCGAGCTTAGTGGCTCTTTCTGACTCACCTGTTCTTCATATAATTTTAAAGCGGCTTGTGGAATCTCGGGTAAAAGTACTGATAATTGCCTCACAACTGCGCCCAGAACATTCTCTGTCGTCTGTTCTTTGTGGTCTTTGTAGTCGCAGTATATATACCCCAGCCCTGTCTTCGACCCCGGAACCACTTCTCCCAACTTGTCGATCACAAAAGACCTGTCCTAGACTGTGAGCCTACCCTACGAAAAACAACTAGATTTAGCTTACGTGATAATTGTTTTCCCAGCTCCTGGATCTCCATAGCAGCATAGTGTTTGACAATTTGATTTTCCCAAGAACCAATCGAGGAATTTAGGGTCTTTAAGCACCCATGCACCTGTGCCTTCAGCCCGCTGCTTTCGATTCTCGAAGTGCCGAGCTGAAGGGTCGAGTGGGGACAACCATTTGAACATCTCCTTCAGCTTTCGATCAAGATTTTGTTGCTCCAGACTGAGACCAATTTTTTGGGTCATCAACTCGATTTCTTGCACTACATTTTGGAATTAGCGCTGTACAAATCACAGGGGGGGCGCCATAGGTGGCGATAACGTAAAAATCCTATGATCCCGCTCGTTGCACCCATCGACATGATCAGTATCCTCGTCACCTAGGTTAACATGGGCTTAAACAGTTTATAATATGCAAATAGATATATCACCACTTACACTTTTGCATGACCGCACGTGCGTCCGGTGTGCTTTTGATATCTGCGGTGTCTGTGATCTGAAGCAGCTCCTTTGCGTACGCTGCAGCCACAGCAGCAGCGTATGCCTGCCACCTATCATTTTTGTGGGTGTCGGCATAGTCACAGATGCCACGGATGACAAGACAAGGAAAGTCATTCATCAACCCGGCAGCTTCCGTTTCAAAACAGAGACAATTCTTCGACATTGTATCCCGTTTTCGTGCATCCTTAATGACCTGGTTTCCAGAAGCAATAGTGCCGTAGTGAATAAACGGATCTTGGTCGGATCGTTCTAAGCGAACGACATCCTGTTTAATGTCACACTCTTTACAGTCGTTCTTACCAGTTATATGTTCATAGTCTGAGTGAAACAGTCGATCATTATCTACGCCTTGATAGATGAAGCCTGGCCCTTTTCGTGGTTTGGCCATCAAAGGATAACGACTGCGCATTGCCTCTAATATACTAGGTATCTCGCTCCCTACCATTGCATGCCTGCTTTCTAGTGCACCTACGGCGTTGAGTAGGACTGGAGGCGGGGTATTTAGTGAACTACGCTCCTCAAAGCCGTGAGCAGTAGCTTTTCCGAAATCATATTGTCTAACGCCTCCAAAGGTGCCTTCCGATTTACTAACCACAATATCGCCCAGCCGAATGTCGTTATCATCGCTCGGGATGCCACCGCCAACGCCGATCAATAGTCCGAACTTGATGGCCGGAAAGCTGGAGAGCATACGCACAGCGGCTACAGCGGCAGACGTGGGGCCGTATCGGCCGGAGGGAAGGCTAGCAATGACCACGTTGTGCTCGCCATTTGGACCATTGATGGAGCCTAGGGTGTAGTTATTGTCATCGTTGATGTGCTTATATTGTGGTGGTGAATGACGCTTGTCGAGCATTGCCTCAGCAGCGGTCCTTTCACACGGCAAGGCTACGATCCATCCAATAACGTATTCAGAGTTGTCTAGACGTAGCGACATGTGGGTCATCCGATCCGATGATACAAATGGAAGTTTTCGCAGGAGCTAAACAGTCTTGGTAAGTACGGGCTTCAGACAGTAAGTCGGCGGTGAGTAGTAGTGTTACCCTCCCAGTGGCTCGGAACGAGGAAGTCGAAAGCAGCACGGTCATGTGATCATTAAAGCGAGCTCGGTGCGGAAATCCGTCCTCTCTATCTCCGAAAACCGTCATGCACCAAAAAAGCGTTAGGATCATGAACTTCTGTAAGGAAAATATACACATTTCCCACCATCTCAAACCACGATATCGAACTTGACGAAGGCGTCGAAGCTATCGCAATACCTTACTTGTCTATCTAATACACTGAGTGTTACGAAGAGAAGCACCACGACAGTATACTCGTCTTCAGAATCTCATATTCCAAGCACCCAATCTTCGCCGCATCCGCATCCACACTCCCAGCCTTCATCAGACCACTTCCATCCTACCCAGTCGAGCCCTGGCAAGCGAAATCACGCCACATACACACTATGGCATCCGCAGCGATTGCCACTGCCGCCGACACCTCAGCCTACAGTGTTAGATCCTTATACAGATCCTTACTGCGGCAGTCGAAGCAGTTCGCGAACTACAACTTTCGGAGCTATGCTTGGAGGAGAACAAGAGATGCCTTTCGAGAACACCAGAGGGAAAAGGATGCGAGGAGAGTACAGGAGTTAATGCAGGATGGATTGAAGGAGTTGCAGGTCATGAAAGTAAGTTCACTGTGTCGCATTTATGGATGGGTGTCTAGAAACTAGGCCTGTGATGGCGTATGCTGACAGGTACTTGCAGAGACAAACGATAGTATCACAATTCTACCAACTCGATCGGTTAGTTGTTGAGGGCGGAAAGACAGGCAAGCAGATTGGCGACGAGGGTGGTATCGTCCGGCAGAAGGACACTGGTTGGGATTGAGCTGAGCTGTTTTCTATGTACCATTAACGCGGCTAATGTTGTTGATACCACCAATGTACATCCACTCTGTCCATACAGCTGCCCTGGCGGGTTGTTCTAACCTTCCATATTGATCAGGTTCACGGCTTGTCGCATCGAGTGCTCTCAGGGCTTTCCGAAGCGTGTTGGATACTTGCTGTGTCTGGATGGAAGCAGTTGATGGCAGCCACATCGAACGAGCCTTGATTCAATCTCAAGCTCTACAACTGACCGCAACCAGTCTACCTACCCAGTTTGGTCCAATACAATCTGTCGCAGGTGAGAGAAAGAGTGCAACCACGTCGAGTACGTGCTTCAAACTTCATTCTCAAGTCGTGTTGTTGGCCCTGGCGAACCTCTTATTTGGATCAACACATGTGCCAACCCACTGAAGGGTCGGACAGAGATTTCTGGGACACCCTATTATGGAGGGTTGTTTCATTCGTCCCATTGACCGCTAAGGAGGGCCCAGGAATAAGTCACCAAGGACAATCTCTGAGTCAGGCTTTTGCAGTCAACAAACTAGGATATAGAAATACCACACTGATGCTAGATAGTCTTGCAGTACGCCAGGTGGAATGTTCTGCACTTAGAATCCTCTTGTCCTTCAGTGCTCTCATCCCCCAGCCTCGTAGCTGGCTCATATTCACCTCGATTGTCTTGAACAATCCTGTACTGTTTGTTTCGCCCCCGACCGGAGGACCTACCAGCATACATATAGCAATCTCCTTTGCTGTATCATCTGCACCGGTTCTGTAAGCTTGTCTGAATGCTGCTGTCTCTTATTTGGCTGTCAGGAGCTACCGTGCCAAGCCGCTAAGTAATTTCTCGAATATATCCGAAGATCTACCAGTTAAACTCCATCTAATCGTGTCTGATCGCGTCTCTCCATAACCTGACTCTTGAACATCCATCCAACATCTTTGAATTGTCGCGCATTTGTTTATTACATTTTTGCATTGATTAAGATTAGTCAAAGGGTCTGTCGCAACTTGATGCAGCACTGTTTCGAGCCGAGATACTAGTGCGCAACCTTGCGCAATGCCTCCAGTAAGTCTTAGTGTTCCCTATTTTGTTGTTCAAGCGAAAGCTGCGCGCGGGATCGTGTTACTTTTTTCCGTTGTTCGAAGCCTCCTCCTCAAGTCTGTGTATTTCGAAAATGTGTCAAACTATTCGCATGGGTTTGACAGGAGTGTATTTCCCTTATATGACAAGAGGCTCAGTGCAGCGTCGCTAGTCAGCTAAGAGCACATGCTCAATTGGCAGGCAATCTCCACCTCTCAAGGTCGAAGTTGACCATGAGGGATGGACATTACCTAGTCAAATAGCGGGCCAGCTGGGGAAGCGGGCTTCTGAGTCTTGCAGACCTCTTGTGCCCTTAGTGGGGAGGACGCCAGCTAGCGACGAGTCCATTAGCAACATATCTGCAGATATTAGAGATCTGCACAGAGCTGAGGCTGCACTGAAAGATGCTTTGTATCCTGGTTACACCCTTGGCTCCCTTCCCGAGGACTGGTCTCTTGGTATTCATTCTTGCTGCCTGTTACCAGACGACCGGTATCTTGCCCTGCTTTGTCATTCTTTCTCCTCTACCTCTCTTCTTCGTTGAACAACTCCTGATGTTCTCTCTTCTCCTACAGCGCTCTCGACAGACTCGGCATCAAGACGCGGCCTCAGCGGCTCGTTCTCGTGGTCAAATCATCGATTTAGATCCTACGGATGGGCTACCAGTACAGAAATACTCTCTTACAAAAGTCCTAATAAACCAAGACGCGTCCTCAGACCCTTCTTCTCTCAACACAAAATCTACAACATCAGCAGAATGGGCGTCACAATTCAATACACCACAATATCCCTGGCCTGAGCAGTCTCTACCATCTTTTCAAAAAGAACTGCCCTCATGGAACCAAGAAATGATTCGTCGAGCACGAGCAGGCAATACAAATGCAAAACTTTCAGTCTGGGATCGCAAAACTGACACCTGGATGTCCGCCGCAGAAGCCGAAAAGAAAGCCACACCACTCAAGTCTCTGCATCTCAACAACCTTGATGACAGTGAGACCATGAACGGCAAACCACGTAACGGCGATGATGCAGACTCTACCAAATCTGCGGAAGACTCAGAAAACGACTCCTCGAATGAATCTAACAAATCTGCAGAAGACGAGGATGACGCAGACGATACCACGCCATTCAAACCCTCTACGTCCTCGAAACGGCGCAAACTTGCATCACGGCTTAACGGACCAGATGAAACTCGACTTATCGAGATAAAGCGATGGGTGCAATTACCCTCGCAGATCGCAGAAAAGACACCAGAGAGATCCTTCCTTGCACAACGAAGACCGGGTATGCCACCACTCTACCAGCCAGAGTACGCACAGAAGGTTTTTGGACGATACCATTCGAGCAGTACCTTTACGGGCGCGACGGGATATGATCTGGGTGAAGGTGGTGGACTGAATAATGCAAGTGGAGTGTTGGCGGCTGGCACAGCAGACGGTAGTACAGCGACAGGCACGGCTACACCTACGAGGAAGAATATTCCGCCCAGAAGGAAGAAGAAGAAGCTGGGCGGACCAGGAAGACGGCCCAAGAATGCTACTGTGAACGCTATGCCCCAAACAGATGGAACCGGTGAGGTTAATACAGCGGAAAGCACGGCGAAAGCAGCGGGTAGTGAGGGTGCAATGGAAAGCGTGCAAACTACTGGCGACCAGACCGCGATATCGGATGTTCAGAACGAGGAAACGAACCAAGATGAGAATGCAGAGAGCGGTTCTGAAGCGGAAGGAAGTGAGGAAGGAGAAATTGACGAATCTGGTGGTGGAGGAAATGCAAAGACCAACATCGACGAGGATGAAGTAACGGGTGTCAAGTCTGATGTGGAAATGACTCAAGCTGAAACAACGAAGGCAGAAGAAAACATGCCTGCAGAACCAGTGTCAGCAGCATCTATTGACGCGGTCCAAGATGTCGAGAGCATACAGCAACAGCCACAGTCACAACCGCAATCATCTACGACCACAATGGCAGCACCACCGCCAGAGATCAAAATCACAGAATCGAATGACGTTTCAACCGCTAACCTTGTCGAACTACCACAGCCAGCTGAAACGTCCTCACACACATCCACAAACACCTCTACACCTGCACCCGCAACGTCAACCATCCCCGGTCTTGGCACCATAACAGATCCCGAAGAAGCCCAGATCATCGAGGAGAATGCACAGGCCATCACGACTGAAAACGAGAGTGCAGATATGACGCAGATAGAAGGTGTCAGCGAAGCAATTAAGAGTGCAGCTGCTGGGGAGAACCCCGTGGATGTCGAAGACGGGAACGAAGCAGGAGAAGTAGATTTGCTGGGAGGGCTCGATGCTGCGATTGACCAAGGGATGATGGGCGACGATTCTTAAGAGTTTGTATTGAGCTAGGTAGTCATCAAAGGAGGTGCGGACATGGGAAACATTTCAAGAAAGAGTAGCAAATGCGTTTTATGTTTTACTATAGGTCATGGGGCTACAGAGTCGAATGCGGGTTTTGTTCCAGGAGTTACTTGAAATGCTATTAAGGTACTGATATCCGTGTTCTGTTCATTCAATAGCGTCTTGACCCATGTTCGCTTCTCCTGATACATTTTCGAAAGACCTTTGGAGCGAGTGGTGTATTTCCGCAAAGTCTTGAACACGACGAACCAGAAAAGACATGACTTGCATAGACGTAGCCCCAGAAATCGTTGTGCTTCAAACCTAACATGACTAGGTTCTCAAATGATCTGGGAAAGGGTGACTTGTTGGCACATCAAAAGCGCTATTTTCATAGAAAATCGAACTACTATTACAAGGCCAAAACTGCCTGTGGCATGTACCCCGACGGACCCGACAAAGCTTTTTGTGAGCACAATCAAACGCCCGCTAATTGACATGATCCAAACATGCTCTTCGAAACCGAAGATTCAATCACTAAACCGAAACGACGTTCAAGCAACGAACTCGGGCACAATCGGCTGCCTCCTAAATCCATCGGCAATATGAGTAATGGCCAAGTCGATCGCTCCCTTCTGCGCAGGCGTTGCATACGCTGACCGTTGCAACACTTTGAACGGTATCACAAGCTGCATCGCCGCCACTACATTGACCTCAATCCACCCACCACCAGGATTACAAGCTGACGGCGCAGAATGGAACGCGCCCGTGTTCGTTACGTCTCCGAGCGCATATGCAGTCAAACCTATCAGGTCGTCTGCTGTTTTCTGTATTACTCTTGTGAATGAGTCGATTTTCGTGTCGAGCTGTGTGAGTTTGTCGTGGGCGAGGCTGTTACACTTTTTGACTTTGATGAGTTCAATGAGTGTTTCGTAGAGCTTTATGCGTGCGATAAGAAAACGGATCCAGTAGAGAAAAACCCAAAAGCTGTAGAAGTAGTAGCGGGCATGGAAAGGGTATAGAGCCCACATTGTGTTCTTTAGTTTACCAGTCACCGGCATCATGTCCCAGCCTGGTTCGAGTTTGGACCAGCGGAGCATGGAGGCATCATAGCACTCGCCTTCGTACAGGAGTCGGTCAATTTCGGCTGCCAAGCTTGGTGATTCTGGTTGCAATTTACAGTTGTGTAATGCGTTTTTAGCTGTCTCGAGGTGTCTGGCGGTCTTTATGAAAAATGCTGAGGCTTTATTGGCGGTGTCTGAAGGTACGAACTCATGCTCGTCTTTGTAGATGTCTACTTCGAGGTAGTCGAAGTCGGCGGACGTAACGGAGTTGAGGATGAATAGGCGCATTTGGATGGCAGCCTTGAAGATGCGGAAGATCTTCTCGGAGCGAGGATTTGTAAATTGTCTTGAGCCGCGCAGTCGCAGAAGGCGCATTGCACCACGCATGTGTTGGATGTGAGAACGCCACTCCGCATCTAAGTCTCTTGGCCTAGTATCACGGCCGAGGGAGAGAACTGAATTGACAGCCTATCATCATGTATAAGCAGGTGTCAGAAGTAGATTGAATACTCTTACCTCATAAAGTCCAAGAAGCCACACAGCAGTGACTGACTCGTCCTTGATAGCTTCATCAATGTTCGACATTGCCACTCGCATGGCTTCTAGTGCTTTAGCATATTCATTGCTTGTTTCTAACCGTGTATCGCAGCCACTATATCGATCTGCCAGAGTCATGCGAGACACTGCCTTGGCGGCTTGATAGACAGGCGAGCGCTCTGAAGATTTCGAAAGCATGTCTGGAAGGAAATCGAGGATTGGAATGCCATAAAGCTTGTTGGCTTGAAAGGAGAATAAATTCAGGAAGAAACATGTCGACTGATGCTGGACATCGTACCTCGGTGGTGGTGAGATGGACTTTGCGCGATATCGAGGAATATTGATAAGCGACTTGTCCTGGCTTTCGTCCTTGACCTCAAGAATCTGCTGTTCTATCGAGGTGTATGAATGGAAGACTCCACCATGGACGGTATAGGCCGGAGGAGGGGTGCAGGTTGGTCTTACGGAATGTGATCGCTCCAGGTGTTCACGATCTAAGGAGGTGACTGATTCTTGTGGCTGAATTGATATGCGTGGAACTGCGTCTGGCCGGAGCTGAAGCTCTATTGAGAATGGATAGCCTGGACAAAGCTTTCGTATCTGCGCGCATTTGCGGCAACCGGGTCGACCTTCGTCGCACTATGCATGGTGTTAAACGCCACCAGCCAAGATGGTCGATCACGATTCGTACCTTGATCTTACGTTTGCGACACGTTACACACCCCGTGCTTGATCTTCCAGAGTTACCCATTCGTGTTGTGCTTTATAATGTACTGCGTTTGTGGATAAAATTTGTTAGTAGATCGAAAGTGCAGGTTTCGTGCAAGGAGTTTCTACTGGTGCCTGCTGGTGATCAACCTCGGTGGGAACTGTCTTGAGGTCACATCGAAGTTATATGTTCGTCGACATAGTCCTTCACTGATGCGGCGCCGGCGGATCACTCAGCCATGCGATATGGATTGGAAATATAGCAATCAGTGGGCGGCCGACAAGGAAACCATAAATTGAACCTTGCATGAAGCAACGACATGCAAATGCTGGTCATTTGGTGTATCCAGGGTTGGTAAGGGGAAGCGAAACTTGGACCCTCCTGAAGAAGCAAGGTCGTGCTAGTAAGTAAGAGTTGTATGGAAAGCCAAGAATGTCGAACTGGGTCTAGTATTACGCTTACCTTCTTCGTTTGTCTTTACTGTGCATGGGTATCAGAATGGGAGAAGCTGAAGTTGGCTGGCTTAATTATAACCGGCGGCCAAAGCCTCAGCCATGTTGCTTGGCAATCGAATGGGGGATTCTATGGATGATGACTGAAGAGAGGGCTCAACGAAAGTGAGTCAAACTACTTCAAGACCTTACCATTGGTGGTCCTGTTGCACCAGGCTCTGTGAGCAGCAGATGCCATCTATAATCGACGAAAAAAAGCTTAAACATAAATTCTAGGAACAGTCAATCGAATGAAACATTATAAATTACAGCAACCGGGAGCAGTCGCACCAGCAAGAGTGATCGAAAAGGACATATGCAAGCCTCCAAGGAGCTGCTGCGATGCGGCTGGAGAGTTCGACTGGCAGTTGCAGTTTCAAACTTCTCCAATGGAGATAGATGTGGTAAAATCGCCACTGAAGTACGCCTTTTGACCCCCGAGGTACTGGGGAAGGGATGTAGCATTCGCACCAGCCACTTGCCTGAGACATCATTTGTTGTGCTCGACGTCGCATTTTCCAATGCAGGCAGTCAGATTGTCGCAACACAACTTCATCATGACTTAAATCCCAAAATAGTATCAGCTGGTGAGGTTGTTAAGCTGGTTACTTGGTGCTTTTTGGAGTAGCGACGAAAGTGTATTTCCAGATCTGCGGCCAATCATAAATATCATGTTGCCTGTAATCGGAAAGTAGCACAGCCTATGCGGCAATATTGCTCTTTCCAGCTTTGAAATGAGCCGTCAATTCGCAAAACGTAAGCAGTCCACGGTGCCATGTACCTTGCAGGTCTGCCATTGAGCTTGACGCATGAGCCGATCCCTATCGCGTACCATTGCGTCTACCCGTGTTTTCGCGTGGTGATTACTGTCACATCGGACTGAAAGTGCTGCATGACCCTAGAGGCTATTAGTCTGGCTTCAGTGGTACCTGCCGCTGACGTCTTTGCTGCAAAATATCCAGATCCTTCATCCAGCAGCCGCACTCAAGCAGTAATTAGTTCGTTTGGCAGGCGCGACAAGGAGAATACCTAACCAGTCCTCTGCCGTTGGACGCATAGAAACTCAAGCTCTATACGCTCGTCATGGCATCCCGATTAATCCTTGTCATTGGCGACCTTTTCATCCCAGATCGAGCTCCAGTGAGTCCGAAGGACAACCGGTTCGAAGCAAACGTCTAACAAATTGCAGGACATACCAGCGAAGGTCAGTTCAGATAACGCTCCCTGGTCAGACACTCTCTTACGATGCACAGTTTCGAAAACTCCTCACCCCAGGGAAGATTGGGCAGATAATATGCTTGGGCAATCTGAAAGATAAAGAAACATTTGACTACCTCCGACAAATCGCGCCAGAACTGCATCTAGTGAAAGGCGATTACGACGTCGATGCACCAAACCTAGCTCTATCGAAAGTCGTCCAACATGGCAACATGCGCCTTGGCTTCACCCACGGACACACCATCATACCACACGCAGACGCAGATGCTCTACTCATAGCAGCTAGGCAGATGGATGTGGATGTTCTGCTATGGGGCGGCACACACAAGTTTGAAGCATACGAACTTGAGGGGAAGTTCTTCGTCAATCCTGGTAGTGCGACTGGTGCCTTCAGCACTCAATGGGGATCGGATGTGGAAGAGCCAACGCCTAGCTTTTGCTTGATGGATGTGAGTAGGCGCACAACCGGGCACTACTAAGGAGCTAACCCAGATTCCAGGTACAGGGCGACGTTCTCGTACTTTATGTCTACCAGTTACGAACGGATGCGCAAGGGAATGAGAATGTGGCAGTTGAGAAGATATCTTATCGCAGGCAAGTACCGGCCGCTGCACCGTAGTCACGCTATCACAACCCATTGGTCGAGCTACATGAAGATGCCGTATACCCCATGAGTGAGACCATGTGCAACGCGTTGCTAGTGCTGGAGAGTTCGAGGTCTCATGCCGTAAGCGGGCCAAGAAAGGTACATTCAGCGCGGCATTGCATTCACCACCATCACCACAGTTCACCCAAAGGTGCATCAGGTATCAAGAGTCGGTGAAAATTACAGGTTGTTTCGTTGATACCAAGGTTTGGCAATGTGAGTCGAGCCAATACCGGTCATTGGTGGACTGCAAAATGATATCAAGGCAAGAGTCCTGTTTGACAGTCAAGGTCATGACCCTCATACGTGGTCTCACACGATGTCGCTCCTAGCAGCAGTACAAACGTCAAGGCGAAACAGCCGCAGAACATGCATAGCCTAGGTGTATCAAATGCTTCGTCTATCATATCAATCAGGGGTATCTAAACTCTCTCCACGTCGCATATTTCATATCCTCATCTGTTGCAGTATTGCCAAAGTAAATTCCTCAGCCCCTTATGTGCCCAAATCGTTTCCTATGGCTCTTCTGCACTCGACCTCCTAAATCATACTCCGGCCTTCGCGCTCAATCAGCCAATAACTCTTTTATCTCACTCTCTGTCAGTCCCAACAAATACACCAGATCAAGCATGCTCTTTCCCACATTCAACCTTGCCGGTGCCTCCATCTGGACCTTGTTCTTTGCCCTCCAAGCAACGCCCAAACCCGCAGTCATCAACATCGGGATATCATTCGCCCCATCACCCACCGCCATTGTCTGTGCCAGCGGAATCCCTTTCCCACTCGCCAGACTGATTAACAACTTCTGCTTGTATTCCGCGTTGACGATTGGATGGTCAGGGTCGAGCTCACCAGTTAGCGTCTGTGTCTCCGGATCTGCGAGTAGGTGGTTCGCGAATGCGTAGTCGAGGCCCAGTTCGCCGGCTAGCCAGTCTGCGAGAGGCTGAAAGCCGCCAGAGAGCACAGCGAGTTGTAGACCTAGTCGTTTCAGAGCTTTGCAAAGCTCTCGCGCCCCGGGAGTGATTGTGATTTTTGGTCTGAGGCGTTCGAAGACGTCGGATGGGACGCCTTTCAGCAGTGCCACGCGAGCCTTCAAAGAGGCGGAGAAGTCAAGTTCGCCGTTCATGGCGCGAGCTGTAATTGCTGAGACCTGATCTTGCACGCCAATGAACGCAGCAATTTCGTCGATGACTTCTTGTTGGATGAGCGTGCTGTCCATGTCGAAAACGCAGAGGCGTTTATATCGTCTGAAGATGCTGGAGGGCTGGAGAATGACTTCACAGTTCCATTCGCGTTCGAACTTGTAGATTGATTCATGTTTGGAGACAAGATTGAAGGGGAGGTATGTCGGGTTTGGTGGTGGTGAGAATGTCACTTCCATTATACGTGGTTTGGAGGTGTCGGGGGCTAGACAGCGGTGGGTAGAGAGGAGTCTGCGCTGATCAGGCGCATTGTGGATTAGGAGGCTGTCGAGTGTTGCGAGGAAGTGGGTTAAGCAGAGTTGGGAGATGTAGGGACCGTAGATGTGGTCGAGGGGTTCAGGTTCTGGTCCTTGTGGCTCGAGAGGGTAGTCCGAGATATTGCTTGTCGGAGCGGAGCCTTCGGCAATGGCAGGCGCGGGCAGAGTGTCGGCTGGCGTTGGTCTGGAGTATGGTGATTGGTCTGGGTGTGGATGAGGATGACTTGGTTGGTTGGCATTGTAGTATATTGTTGCTACCAAGCGTCCAGCAGCGGCTTTATCTTGAACACAGTTCGTATGAGAGAGTGTGTGGACAGACTCGATGTCTCGGGTCGGAGAGGGAGCGATTGCACCAATGGACTTGCTCGAGGTGAGCGACAGGTTCGAGACAGCATTACTGCTCAATGCCGCAGGCTGTTCGATAATGCCATCGATACTTGTTGCCGGGCCTGTTTGGTGACTACGGTATTCGAGGTGATCGTCCAAGTAGGAGGAGCTGCGAACGAGGCTGCCCTTCGCAAAGCTCGGCCGTTTGCTCTTTGAGGCCGGCGAGCTCGCCATTTTTGATGTGGATTCTATCTTGCTGCTACACTCCGTATGCGATATAGTTTCAACAACAGTGTACAGCGTGTGTCCTTCGTACCTTACTAGAAGGTGGGGCTCGGAAACTTGCACACCAGATTGATCGGCAAGGCACGCATGGAGCATTACCGCCTACAAACGTCATATCTGCAGGTGTCCCGGCACATTCCCTCTACACAAAGTATCCGAGTAACGGAGTAGCAGGTAACCCACCACGACTAAGAATAATCATTTAAGTGAACAACAATCGAATAGGTGATATAGTATGCTTGGATCACGAGGCAAGGTCTTTACCAAAAATGTTAGTAAAGTAATGAATTCATCACACCCACAACCTGATGCGGATGGAATAAAAAATGTTTCTAATGTGTACATTTCCTAGCGAACAGAGCAGAAATGTTTGTAGATTTGGCAGGCATGTAGCTTGGAGCAAGCAGAAATCTTACTTCTGCTCTCTAAGATGTTTACTTATTTGACTATTGCCCTCGAGAACTTCGTTTGAACCGAGAATATTAGGGACTTGAGAGTACTTGAAGGTTGCAAAACCTGGTCGAAGATCATGCCTGAGGCATTTAAAAAGCTTGTCCGGCTTTTTGATTTTCTTCCACAGATTTTCGTCTGCGATTAAAAAATTGAGCCGAAATTCGGTATATACTCGGACGAATATTACGGGTATAGGTGTTGCATGAATGTATGCCGTGATCAGTGCTTTCGTCATATGAAGGCATCCGTGAGGCAAATAAGGCATAAATCATAAGAATTACACATGCTTGGCGTGACATATCTGTTGCTGCTGTTTTCAAGAACAGTTTTGCCGACAGTGCTCTGCAAGCAAAACGCAGGGGAACTGTGTAATGACATAACCATGAGATCGAGTTTGTGCGAGGAAATCTGTGTCCCAATTTTCGTACTTCCGATCAATCAGAAGGACTGAAAGACAAAACTCATCTTCTCGCACAGGGCTTTTCATGCCGGATTCGGTTAGTGTCAATCACGCAATCTGAGAATTGCCCGCAAAATGGCAAGGAGTACACGACCGCGCAAAAGCACCTTGGGTCTGGACGTTGCTGCTCCAGCTGTTCTCGACCGTAACAAGTGACTGGCTGGCAGCGTCTGGAGCTGTTGAGCACGCAATTGCTGCCATTGATGATGTTGATTTGTAACTCCCTCAGAGTAGGTAATCCCTCTTCCACGTTCTCTTACCATTACTCCTTTTTGTATATACTCAGACCCTTTCAACGTCTTTAGCCACTCAAGAACCCACTGACCTACCTGATTTGCCTCTCACCGCCATGTCTCGATCATCCTCCCCAGGCAGTGCTGCCTTTCGAAGTTCGACAGACTCAGGTTATGCTTCAGCCAGCAATAGTGACACCGAAGGCAACGACGTCATGTTCACCTCAAAGCATCTTCAATTCCTCAACCGGCAATTGCAGTTTCTGGAACCACAAGAGATCCTGAGATGGTGTATTACGTCTCTGCCCCATCTCTATCAAACCACAGCCTTCGGTCTGACAGGTCTTGTCACGCTTGACATGTTATCGAAGCTGAAGATTCCTCGTCCACAAATGGTCGACCTCATCTTCATTGACACGTTGCACCACTTCCAAGAAACACTGGATCTTGTCGACCAAATCCGGGAGAAGTATCCCTTGGTAAATCTGCACGTGGTCAAGCCTGCAGGCGTGAACACATCCGAAGAATTTGCACAGAAATATGGTGACAAGCTGTGGGAGACGGACGACAACAGATACGATTACCTCGTCAAGGTCGAACCCGCCGAACGTGTTTACCGAGAGCTAGACGTGCATGCTGTCCTGACTGGTCGAAGAAGGAGTCAGGGTGGTAAGCGAGGTGACTTACCCATTATCGAGATAGACGAAGCTGGCCTGATCAAAATCAATCCTTTGGCCAACTGGTCTTTTCAACAAGTCAAGCAATACATCACAGAGAACAACGTCCCATACAACGTACTCCTTGACAGAGGGTACAAAAGTGTGGGTGACTGGCACTCAACCCAGCCCGTCAAAGAGGGCGAGGACGAGCGAGCAGGTCGTTGGAAAGGCCAACAAAAAACCGAATGTGGTATCCACAACCCTCGCTCCAAGTATGCACAATTTTTGATGGAACAGGAGAAACAAAGAGAGAAGGCGGCACTGGATGAGGCACTGCGAAAAGCGTCGCTCGAAGAGTCATCTGCTAAAACCGCCTCTTCATGAAAGCGCTGCAGTATCAGTCTGTTTCAAGCATAGCGACGGCGTTTCTAGGGACCGATCGGTGTCGACGCGTCGGCAAGGACATAAATCATGATGGAGCATTTAGGCGTTGATATTGCATTGATATCCGGAGGAGCGGTCAACATTGATGTGTGGTGTAACATGGCCAAAACAGCGTCAAAATGGCTGGGAAAAGCTCGAAGAGATATTGCGAGCACGTTAGACAATAGAAGAAGACAATTATGATGGCTCCAGACTCTTCAAAGTGATGCTTCGAAACACCTTATGGTTGAAAAGAGGCTGCAAATTCGTATCGCTGTGCTGGTTAATAGTCGAACCAATTGCTTGGCATTGAGGGGTGGTGTCGACGGTGCTGGCGATCATCTGCGGTGCCATCTTTTTGCATGACTAGCTTCGTGTTCACAATTTCCCAGCTTCCATCACACTCTGATCTTTGCTACAACGAGCCCAAAACACAATCGATATCTTCGCCTGATTTTTGACTGCAAGGTACTGTTCGTCAGGGTTCCGAGGAGTGGGGATGCTCATTGGAACCTTGGGATGATCCGTCCTACGCTCAATGGTTGCTCAACATGATTGCGCCATCTTCGGACCAGATATTTTTTCTGCTCGTGCATTTGGGACTGCGCATATCCGCTGGCGTTTGTTTATACTTGGTCAATAGTCCTTGCTCAGAGTACCCAGCCTCTGCTTCTCCCTAGACTTCCTCATATATTCTTGTCTAAGCCA
This sequence comes from Neophaeococcomyces mojaviensis, assembly GCA_030247915.1. Taxonomy (NCBI): domain Eukaryota; kingdom Fungi; phylum Ascomycota; class Eurotiomycetes; order Chaetothyriales; genus Neophaeococcomyces; species Neophaeococcomyces mojaviensis. Next base: position 27,699 of record JAPDRQ010000161.1, read on the forward strand.
GTTCGTCCATGCTATTTTACTACTGATCAGTGCAAATCTTACGCCTTTAAACACACATCACAACAATGGCCAATCCACCGCATGGGGGTGTCCTTAAGGATCTTCTCGCAAGAGATGCTCCTAGACACGACGAACTTGAGAAGGAGTCCGAGACCCTGCCCGCCATTGTGTTGACCGAGCGACAGCTTTGCGATCTTGAGCTCATTCTCAACGGTGGCTTCTCACCCCTGGAAGGCTTCATGAGTGAGGAGGACTACAATGGTGTTGTCGAGAATCTGCGGCTCAAGAATGGAGCCTTGTTCTCCATGCCCATCTGCCTTGACATCTCTCCCAAATTCGTGGAGGCGTTGAAACTGAAAGCAGGAGGCCGAGTCACCCTACGAGATTTCCGTGATGATCGGAATCTAGCCATCCTCACGATCGCCGATATCTACAAGCCAGATAAAAAGAAAGAAGCTCAAGAAGTTTTCGGAGGTGATCCAGAACACCCGGCTATCAAGTTTCTGATGAATCAGACGCATGAGTTGTACATTGGTGGAAAGATAGAGGCAGTCAACCGACTCAACCATTATGATTACGTTGCTCTTCGATATACTCCAGCAGAACTGAGAACACACTTTGATAAGCTTGGTTGGGCTAAGGTCGTCGCATTCCAGACACGGAATCCAATGCACCGCGCCCACCGAGAATTGACAGTCAGAGCAGCAAGAGATCGACAAGCTAATGTCCTGATTCACCCAGTCGTCGGCTTGACTAAGCCTGGTGACATCGACCACTTCACTAGAGTCCGAGTGTATGAAGCTTTGATGCCCCGCTATCCGAACGGCATGGCCATACTTGGTCTTCTGGGTCTTGCAATGCGAATGGGAGGTCCTAGAGAAGCTATCTGGCATGCTATCATCAGAAAGAACCATGGTGCTACACACTTTATTGTTGGCCGCGACCATGCAGGTCCCGGAAAGAACAGCAAGGGTGTCGACTTCTATGGCCCATATGAAGCTCAAGAGGCTATCGAGAAATACAGATCAGAGCTTGGAATTGAGGTTGTCGAATTCCAACAAATGACATACCTTCCAGACGCGGATGAATATCAGCCTAAGAACACCGTACCGGAAGGTGTTAAGACGCTCGATATCTCTGGCACTGAGCTTCGAAGACGTCTAAAGGTTGGCGCGCCCATTCCAGAGTGGTTTTCATACCCAGAAGTTGTCAAGGTACTGCGAGAATCTAACCCGCCTCGATACAAACAAGGCTTCACCATCTTCCTGACTGGTCTCTGGAACTCCGGCAAAGACGCAATTGCCCGTGCTTTGCAGGTGACACTCAACCAGCAAGGTGGTAGATCAGTATCTCTGCTCCTGGGAGAAACGGTGCGATCCGAACTTTCTGCAGAGCTGGGCTTCACAAGGGAAGACCGTGACAAGAACATTGCCAGGATTGCATTTGTTGCCGGAGAGCTCACTAAAGCCGGTGCCGCAGTTATTGCTGCACCTATTGCTCCATTTGCGGCTGCTCGAGAGGAAGCTCGACATACTGTTGAGAAGTACGGCAGTTTCTTCCTTATCCACGTTGCCACAAGCTTGGAATATGCAGAGAAGACTGACAAGCGAGGCATCTACAAGAAGGCCAAGGAAGGTGCGATCAAGAACTTCACAGGTGTTGATGACCCATACGAGAAACCAACCGATGCTGATCTCGTTGTCGATCTCGAGAAGCAAACTGTGCGAAGCATTGTGCACGAAATCATTCTCATGCTGGAGTCGCAAGGCTTCCTGGAAGCAGCCACTTAGACACCTTTGCTACTCGTGTATACCTATGTTAGATGGATGGATTAGACATTAGCGGTCAAATATAGTGCATAGACACAGGTAACATAAGTCACGATAGAGAGAATTGAACGTCTTTAATGACTACCATATGATTGACGTGCTAGTAAGACATAGTGGCGATGTGCGACAAACAGTCCCTGCAAAGTATCTGTTATGCGTTATACGTACTGGCATGCTGGCCGGCCTTGAAGTGCACTAACCAGATTTGAACTGCGGAGGTAGGTACAAGCCTGATGACGCTAGCTGCAAGGCTACAAGGGCAGGTTTCCGCCAACTGCGCAATGCATTTCGTCGCCATACCTATAGATTACAGTCCGCCATAATTAGCATACTGCCACGACGATCGACCTTACTTACCACGCCTCTTTCAACCCTGCCTTTCATAAGCCGAAGTCGACTCTCTCTCTGATCAGGCTCTGGGTTCGGCTCGACGTAACCTTCTCCCGCAACTTCTCTAAAGCACATTCATCATGTCGGACGGCGTAATCGTCAAGCCTGACAAGGACTTCTCGAAAGAGGCCGATAGAGTCATTCCTGAAGCTGAATCGTTGGCGAAGAAGGATCTGTCCAAGGCGGTTGAAAAACTCGGATCTCTTGAAAAGCAGTCTCGACAATCCTCAGATCTTGCAACAACTTCAAGAGTTCTGGTTGCTATTGTCACAATATGTAAAAACGCTGGAGATTGGAGCTACATGAACGAGCAAGTGCTGCTGCTGTCGAAGAAGCATGGCCAGCTCAAGCAGGCCATCACCAAGATGGTCCAGGTTGTCATGGGCTTCTTGGATGATGCGCCGAACATGGACGTCAAACTCTCTGTCATTGAGACTCTGCGGACGGTAACGGAGGGGAAGGTCAGTTGAACTAGACAATCCTGCTGATCTACGGACTAACCAATGAATAGATCTTCGTCGAGGTTGAACGAGCTCGAGTCACACGAGTACTTTCAGACATCAAGAAATCTCAAGGTGATATCAAGTTGGCACGAGATACTCTCTGCGAATTGCAAGTCGAAACCTTTGGATCAATGACAAGAAGAGAGAAGACCGAGTTCATTCTCGAACAAGTTGCATTGTGCATAGAGAGTGACGACTGGACTCAGGCAGGCATCTTAAGCAGAAAGATCAGCACAAGGTATTTCGCGCGGAAGCCTAAGAAGACGCCAGAGCAGCTGGAAAAGGAAAAGAAAGAGCGAGAGGAAGCAGAAAAGAAGCGCAGTGCAGACGATCCTCCTCCCGAGAAGGAGGACGACGTGACCGACCTGAAGCTGCGGTATTATGAACAGCAGATAACGCTCGCCAAGCATGAAGACCAGTACCTGGAAGTTTGCAAACATTACAGACAAGTGTTGGACACCGAGTCTGTTGAGAACAACCCAGTGCAATTACAAGCTGTGCTTCAGAGAGTCATTTACTTTGTACTACTAGCACCCTACGACAATGAACAATCCGACTTACTACATCGCATCAACCAAGATGCTCGAAATAGCGAAGTACCTAAGGACCAGGCATTGTTGAAGCAATTCACAATACACGAACTCATGAGGTGGCCGATGGTTGAAGAAAGATTTGGGAAGCACTTGTGCAGCACCGACATCTTCTCGAAAACACCGAACTCCAAAGATCCGAAAGCTCACACAAGATGGGAGGCTCTGCGACAACGAGTCATCGAGCACAATGTTCGGGTCGTGGCCAAGTATTACACCCGCATCACCTTCACTAGGCTGTGCGAGCTGCTTGATTTGTCGGAAGAGGAGACGGAGAAGTATATTAGTGATCTAGTTACCAAGAAGACAGTGTATGCAAGGATCGACCGACCTGCACGTGTGGTTAGTTTTGAGGTCAAGAGGGGTCCAGATGAGGTCCTTGACGAATGGTCAGGAAGTATGAAAGGGTTGCTGCAGTTGCTTGAGCGCGTTGGCCATCTCATGCAGCGCGAGGAAATGATGGCTCGAATCCAGCCTGGTGAAAAAAAGGACGCCAAAGCTGCAAAGGCTTGATTTTCGACTATTTGCACATCGCCACCTCTGATAGGAAGCTGGACAGGGCTATGCTTGCAGTTATCTAAGCAGAAACGCCGCAAGCCTTTTTCAATGAATCTGGTTGAGGTTCTAGCCTAGTTGCCCCTGCCTGGCTGCATGATTTCATGGAAGTCGTGAAGGCAGGGCTGCTTCGCCTGCTTGCTGTTGACTGCACTATGTGGAGAGAGAGGCATAGGACTTGTGGCATACAGAGCAGGTGCGGTTGACATTTGCAAACCGAATGAGCGGGTGGTATCCACAAGCGAGTACCTTGAGCGGCGCGATTCAGCCTCGCATTGATGCTGGACTTTGCAGACAGTCATCAAGCCATTCTGCGCCTCTTTGATTAAGATACCGCCTCCAGAATATCAAAGCAAAGTTTGTCCAATTTCGTCTTCTCTTTGGTTATTCGACAATAACGCTAACTCGTTTAAGCTCCCAATCCTCACGTGCATCCTATTTTCAACCCTCCTGATACACTCTTGGCCGTTTCAGATTCAGCGCTAAAAGACAGACGCGGTCATCAACCAATCCTAATATAAAGCGCTCCCTGTCTTGGACTTCATTAGCTCCCGCGCCCTTGATTGGCATAGAGCGCCTCAGAACTGATGCATCTGGCGCTCCCAAGATTCAAGAATAACAACGACCGTCTTTGCGGCCGAGCATGTGCTATCATTGTGGCAGGCAAAACACACTGTGCGGCTCTACTCTATGCACACCAAGACTATGACGAGAACTTGACTAGATCCCTAGCCGCGGGCAATGCCTTCAAACCTGTAACATGATCTTATGCGCCAGACCTCAAACAGGTCGTCATAGCAAAAGCAGATCAACTTGTGTAAGATGTTTGGTATATACCTAATCCCGCTGGCTGATCCATCCTCCATCGTCTCTTTCGTTTATCTCTGTTTCGTTTGTTATCGCCACTTAATACCACATTGATTGTGGTTGATAGATTGCATTGCTTGTTGGAGTCGATTTCTTTTTCCATCCTTCTTACTATTGCTAGTCAGCGCAGGTCGCTTCAAATCTAATCATCCAGTCTGGGACTCAAAGGGACAGCACTATTACCTCAAAGCACACAATCTCAGTCAAGATGGCAGATACAACCATGTCACAACCACCAATCTACTTTCCGCCCCCACCTACCACGGCAGCAGTCACGGATTCGAACAAAACTACCCCCTTCAAGATAAATTTCAAAACTCGACCAGGCACGTCAGACTCTTCAGCCTCAGCATTCACAGCTTCTTCCTTCCAGAAGCCCCAAAAGCAACCCAGGCCAATCCTCAAACACCCTAAATCCAAAATCAACTCAACAAAACGCACAAGACAGTACATTCTCTTGACTCAACTCCTCCTCTCCTTCACAATCCTCATCCTAGCAGTAATATTCGCTTATTGCGCCGCTCTTCCTCATTCAGACAACATAGAAGGCCCAACGGCTTCTTCCACCGCTTCCCCAGCTCAATCAACCACACCAACCTCCCCCCCTCTAGCCCTCCGAGACACACCGCTCGACCCAAAACAACTCGATCAAGCCGTCAATGACGCCAGAGTCGAAGATGCTGAGAACAATGCCCTCTTCAGCACTCGCTCCGCCCGAGCGGCATTAACATTCTACACCGCTACACTTCCACTCCTGACCATGGCTCACACCACGACCGAACTTCTCATCTCGCTAGTCCGATCCGAGACATCACAACACACCGCCATCGGCGATGTTCTGCGCTCCTCGCAGCAACGCCGGATCACCACGCTCGTCAGCTTCACCACCAGCTCCCTGCTAGCAGTGGGATGGCTAATCATGCAACTCTTCTGGACAAACTGCGAGATCAACCCTTTCCTCGGCCCCGCAGCCGACAAAGGCGAAGCCGTCTGTCCAGTCCAGATCCGCGGGCACAGGATGGGCGGTGTCAGCCAGCTGAGCGTCGGCAAAGTCGTGCTCGGCTGGATCGTCGTTGCCGTGTACGTCTCGTACTGCGCGTATCTGTACCTGAGGGTGGGAGTATTCAACTCGAAGAGGCGCGTAGTGGATCTCAGTGCCGGGAACAAGATGAGCTCGTTCCGACGACGGGCAAGGTTTGAAAGGGGTGAGCCCGAGGAGACGGAGGCGGGAAGAAAGAGTGTTGAAAGCGTGGTTATCGGAATCGATATTGAGAAGGGAGTTAGACAATGAAAAGCATGTGCATACACAGATGGCCTTGATGGCATCGATCTGAAACATGCATGGAATGAACGGAAAAGGAATGGAATGATGACAGGACATTTCACGATTCTCTTATGTTCTTCTTACTGCTACTAGTCTACGAATGGTCACATCATAAATAGATAGACGACAATTTTGGTTTATTTGCATAGCGAAGGCGTTTCTCGGCCAAATTTGACGGACAGATCAGAATATATACCTAACTTGAGTCACTCGCTTCAATCTCCTGAATCTTCTCTCTTCTCCTCCTTGACGTGACGCTGTCGGGCTGAAACAATACCCTTGGATTAACGTCGTAGGCTCACCAAGTCAGCTCCCTGGTATTCCTCCTCTCGCCCTGCTTTGATCCTGCGACAACACTCTCCTGATCAAGTTAGGTTTAAAGGTTGCTTCTTCCCTTTAAAGCTCAGAAAGAGTACCAGCCTGCTTCGCATAGACTAGAGCGCCGCTCTCTCAGTTAGCCAAAGACATAGCTTTTCGTGCCCATCTGGTAAAGATTACGATTTTCTTTTAGGAGACTCAGTTCTGCTTATCTTGCAACAACTGAACAAGTACCTTCCTCCTTTCCTTCTAAGCGGTGATGTGGAGCTTTCTGTGGTACAACAAGCTCCAACTATCATAACAAGCAGCTACGAGGCATACACCGGCATAACAGGAACTTCCGTTGACAGAGTTGCAATTACTCTAGATTGAAGCAAACGTCTTGTATTCAACCTATCACTGGTAGAAATCGTAGAAGACCTAGACACCCGCATTCTCTGTACTGCATGAACAGTCGTTTTCACAAACCTCGTAGACCAACCAAAACTCCGGCATTCCTGAGACTGTATTACTCAATCAACGCTATAAGGACTCCTAGCACAATCAGCATCAGTAACTCCATCATCCTCGGAAGCCCCGCCACGCTCGAACATGCTCAGATTCATTTTCGTCAGATCCACTCTCCTAGGATTTTGTCCTTGCTGCCATCTCCCGCTCCCTGCGCGTAGGTAGTCCATTCGCATTCTAGAGGAGTGAGGCCTGTCGGGCGACTTGGCTGGTTGCTCATCAGCGTAGGCATCAGTATCTACAGGGCCCACTAGCGTTTCATCTTCCTCATCCTCGACCCTATCTGGATGTTGTGATTGATCTTCTGAAGTCGCGGGCACTGATGGAGGTATTTTTGGTTCTGGCTCAGGTGGTGTCTGATGTGTCGAGGATGTTCGACTTGAAGGTTGATCTTCACCTTTGCTGGCAGACTCTTCTGTGGGCGAGTCAACAGATTGTCTAGTATGTATTGGACTTTCTATATCTAAGTCATCATCTTCGTCTGCTAGCTGAGCATCTGATGGAATGGAAGGCGGAATCTCGCTGGCTGGAGACCAAACTGGAGACGGAGAATCCGATTTGTCTGTTCTGCTTTGCTCAGCTTTCCGTGTCGGATCGTCTGCGAACGTGTCGCTATCTTCTTCAATCAAGATTCTGCCATTCTGTGGAGAAGGGGTCGTCGGCGATCGGGTGGTGACATATTCATCTGCTGTTGGGTCTTGGCCTGAAGCGTCTTGAGGGTCGTAGCTTGGACTCTCAACACTAGAGGCCTTTACGTCATGGGTAGGTTCTTGGTATTCTTCGATGGGCGATATCACCGCTTTAGGGTCAGCATCAGCGGGAGGACTTCGGGAAGCGCTCACATGACCGTTGGTTCCTGATAATTCTTCCGGCGAAGCCGTCGACGGCTTGGAAGAGGTCTGGTCCTCTTCACGCTCCTGCTTCGAGACAGGTGTGCCCTCATGGTTTGCGGAGTTGGTGTCATGAGCCCTTTGTGTGGAGGGTTCCCTCGACTTTTCAACACTCGGCTTGATCTCAGTCTGGCTATCTATACGTACTGGTTTAATTGGAGCATTGTCTTTTTCTGGCGTTGTCTCATTTGCTGTCTGGTCCTGAGATCTGAAATTGCTGAAATTGCGCTTGGGTATCTCAATTTTTCGTGGTCTTTCTGCTCTCCTTCCCACAGATTCGACTCTCTCGGTCGGTTGCTCAAACGATTCAGAAGGCTCGTCAGCTTGTTGTTGGTACACAGGTGGCCGTCTCTTCGAGGTTCCAACTTTCAGTCTCTCCACAACCACACACATCCAGACACCGATACGCTCATCCGAACCAAGCAAAGGCGTGCAAGAGACCCAAATTGCCTTGCCGTTCTTGCCATCTTCGTGTTTGGTACCATTCTTTAATCTCGTGCCTTCCCGCTTAACACCCCGTTCAGGCATAAAATGGAGCTTAGCAGACACTGGAACGCCGGCCTTCAGGCTCTCTGTCAGACCATTGAGCACTCCACCAGGTGCGGCCACGTGGGAAAGCAATGGTGTTTGGAGGACATTGCCTAATTTTCGCAGTTTTGGAGACACAAACACTATTCTCAGAGAAGGGTATGGCCGGAACAACATAAAAGAATCGTAAATGCCTGGCAGCTTTCCGGACAAACGGCCGTTGCCCGAGTCAGCGAGTGTCCAATTAGCGGCGTCTTCTCTGTCCTGCTCGCGAGCCTCCTCTTCATCCTCTGAGAGGTCAGAATCGCCTAAGACACGCCTGGGCGTCTTCTGCCGGTCCATGCTTGCAAGACTCCTATTGTCGTCATCATCTCGTGAAAGAGAATTTGCTCGACTAGTCTCTCGGACTACGGCTGATTCCTCCAGATCAAACATCTCGCTAAGATCCCGCAGTCGAGCAAGCGCTCTCTTTTTGCGTCGCTGCTCATCATCAAGATTTTGCCGAGCCAGTTCCCGCTCCTCGCGTCTCTGACCTTCGTTTCGTCGATTCAGATAGCGTTGAAAGCCATCTAGCGCACGACCGCCTTCTACAAGACCGGTCACATCAACTTGAGCTCCAATGTGATACTTCACCTTACCATTGTTGTCATGTAACGGAGCGATCATGAGTACATTGATAAACGGTCTCCCATCGCGCCGGTAGTTAAGCAAGGTCTCGTATATTTCATCACCCTTGCTGATGGCCTCTTTCAGACGTCTGACAGAGTCTTGGTTCGTTTTTCGTCCTTGGAGAAATCTGCAGTTGCTTCCAATGACGTCGTCTTCGCCGTAGCCGGTCAGGCGGTAAAATTCTTCGCTTGCATAGATGATCGGATTGTCTTGTTGATTAGGGTCTGTCAGGCAAAAGACTTCTGATAAGCCCCCCACCAAGTCCCGCATGATCGGAGTCGATTGTCGACCGGTAATCTCGTTCGTCAGGCAATCCGAACACACTTTGATTAGTTGATAAGTAACCCATCGTTGGAGAGCGGTCCCGACTAGAGCTTTAAACGCGGCATTACATACAGCCTCAAAGTCAGGATCAAGCATTGCAGCTAGCTTCCTGGTCTCGGTGGTGGTGCCATCGCCAGTGTCTTTCGGTTTCAGTCCTTCCGCAACGGCATTTGCATATTCTACCGCTTTGATTGCCTTCTGCGTTTCTAGATACTGCGATAGCAGCGGGTGATCCTGTGGTAAATACTTCTGCAGAAAGGCGGAGAATCGAGCTAACTGCGGAGGATGATGCAGCAGTGAGTTCAAATGACCGGAAGAGAAGAGAAGTTCGGCTAGTGTCTCGATTGATGGTGGTCTAGGTCTGGGTTTGGGGGGATTGAGGTCAAAGTCGCCAGCTTCGGAACTAGGCGAAGCCGTTGAATGGTGAGGCTCAGTCATCCTTCGAGACAATCCAGGTGCGGCGAAGCTCGAATTCGGCTGATCTTGTTGCGATGAGGGCAGGCCAGTCGCAGCATGTGGTAAGCCTGGCCTGTGCTGCAGAACATTGTCTAAATTGATGTCTACCTGCTCTTTTCTCTGGTCATTGATGTCCGCACTCTCGATCTGAGATGTTGAGTTGGACTCCGGTGTTGGTTCGGGTGTCAATTCGGGTGTTGGATCCGGGTGTTGCTGCTGCGAAGGTGCTTGGGACTCCTTCTCCTCTTGCTTGGGTTGTTGCTGGGGCTGTTGCTGAGGCTCTTGCTTGACCTGCTCCTCTTTTGCGACTGTACCATTCGGTAAGCTATTGTTTGGGCGCGAAGATCCTTGGGCTACTGGAGGAGCAGCTGTCGGTTTAGCGGGCTTTTTCTTGTTCTTCGTTCGTCCAGATCGTATCCTAAAGTTCTGCTTGATCCGCTCGAGGTCCATGACGCGGTTGAGGCAGCTATTGTCAGCGAAACTATCGGAGAGAAGAACGGCATAGTGGACGAAGCAGAATGCTGGCCGACATTTTGAGCCTCTTTGGTTAGTGAATGAAGCAAAGGAAAATCAATAGAACACCGCCTCAGCGAAGTTCGCGCTGGGCAGAGAGTCGACCTGTGGCTTCTGGGTAGCAGGCCATGATGGAGTAAATCTAACCAGATCGGCCACTAAAAAGGAGACCGGCAGGCGGGATATCGAAAACGCTTGGATGCAGCGTGTGCATGAAACGTGGATCAGGCATGAATCAGGTGAACACTGGCGAGATAAAAGAGTGTTCAAGAGCTTCTGAGCGTCACCATTCGTGTTTTGGCAGGGGAGTAGCGCGAGCTTGATGTCATCGCAGCTGAAGCCCAATCGAGGTCACAAAGCTGCCCAAATGATCGTGCGCATAAAGCATAAATTTATCTCTCTCCACAATACATCCTCATCTATTTTAACCACAGTGACTGACCTGTCATTCACCGACTCTTCCAGGACCCGAAAGACTTCACCAAGAATCCAATGTCGAGCTAAAATGCAAAACAATCAAACAACCAAGATTCGTTGGTAGTGACCCACCGATCTGCTACTAGGATTTTAGTCTCGTCATCTTCTGATTAGTTCCCGAGCTACACTAGCCACTCTCGCCACTAGAGAGCCCTGCTCTTTACCCCAGCCTTCCCATGCCAAGGAGTAACAACACCAAGTCGTGATTACAGCAGCGCTTGTGTGAAGACCCACCTGCGTCGGTGCAGATCCTTTATATCTTCCATAGTAATGTAGTATCGAAGAGAATCACGCGCAAAAGCAGATGTGGTTGACGAGCATGTGGCAGAGACCAGTAACCAAGGATTAAACCAGTCATCGTGGAATGATTGTCTGATCACGCAGCTACATCCGAGGAGGTTGAGGTTGTTATCATCGCCCACGACTTCGACTGGCGCTAAATGGACTTGAGTATTTCAAGTGCATCCGACGACTATTTAAAGACCAAAACATCGATGGCGCTGATTAGTACTGCGAAAGTCCAGTCTGATTGTGAACTTGGTCAGCCAGGCTGAGAGATGTTGAAGATTCACACAGCTTTTTGTAGGGTTGGTTCACCATCTAAGCTCACACTCTTCGAAACATACAGCTAGGAAGCCATAGATAGGCAAAGGAGGGATCATCCTAGGTTCGGATTTTGAAGTCGATGTTAAGAACGAACATGGCCTGTCTGCGCATTCGGGCCCGAACGTGAACAGCTCTGCTGGAGCTACTTTAATGAACGCTACTACCGACACTGGAAAAAGCAGAAGCAAGGTACCTTGAATGACCTTGCAGACAGCATTAGAGTTGACGAGAATCTGTATGTTTGGCCGTTACCAGATGTTACTTGGTAGCTGCTTGACAGAGGCTGAAGACGGCACAAATACTTTAAACTTGCTTGGTGATCCCGTTGCCATACTCTTTCATACTCAGACAGAAATTCGGGTGACATACCCTGTTATGAGCACTGCCCATAAGAAGGTACGAGGGCTTTCAAATTGGTTGATTACAGCAGCTCATGGAGCGTTGCACTTGAAAGCCTTGCAGCTGTCACAACGGAACGTGAATAGGTAAAAGCTCACTTGCTCAAACTGTTGACAGAGAACTACTAGTCTCCTGAGCATGATTTTTCGTCTGTATTGCTTGGCGGATGAGGCAGTAAGGCGGGTTATGAATGCTAGGAAAGAATTAGCTCTATCCATAACCGAGTGCTTCGGCAGCATATTCTAAAATCTTTCACTGTGCACCAATCTAGAAAGCTTATCGGTTCTAAGGTGTACTAACATGTTTCTCAGCAGCCAATAGAGAGCAAGATTTCTTTTCGACCCACCGCTCTCGGAGGTAAACTACCAATTCAGTCCAAAGACTCTCTTCTACTCGGTAAAGCACTCCGCGAATTTGGTGGACACTGAACCAACATGGCTCCGAGCCTCATGCATATTGCTATCAGTCCCAGGAAGCTGGGGTTCTGGGGTCGAGTCACCTGTCTCTCCTGCATGCACTACATATGTGTGAGACTAAACCACAACGATCAACAGCTTGGTAGTCACTTCTGGAGATTTCTACCCGCTAACTCTGAGTCCAGGAGTCACACACCTCTGGTTCTGGACCTCCAGGATAATCGGAAAGGACTGGTATAAGATGTCGCTGTGCCTCTGTCCTAATCTCTCGCTCATGCTATCGATCGGAAGTCCACTTCTTGTCTTGTACAATTTCATATCTCAATCATTGCTTCTTGCTTACACCTTTAGGTGGTCTCAGTATTCCTTCGCTACAAACTACGATTAAGAACACAATCAAATTGTTGTCTCATCTCCCAATATGTCTGAGAAATTTGCAAGGATGGTCGATCATGTAGAAAATCACTCCGTAGATAGTGAGCCAAACTCCTTTGATCACAAGAGCTTCGACAAAGCAAATCTATTCATAGTGTTGCCGGACCAGGCATAGATCGAAATTACAGACGGTGCAGGTATTTTTAATGCCAACTCTATCAAAAAATTCTAACGAACTGGTTAGTCTGGTTGGTCTCCTTGACTGCATCTATTGCCGTTGCTTTGTTTGGTTATGACACCGACATCACCCCAGCTGTGCTAGTCTATCTAAACAATAGCTTGAACAATCCACCTCATCACTAGCCTTCGCGCCGGCGAAGCCTTCGTTGGTGTAATTGTTGCTGGTCTAACTGCCGATCAAGTAAGCATTCTCCACCTCGTCGAAAAGCCTTGAAATAATATGCCGCTGACCTGTTGTGATTCTATAGTTTGGCAAAAAGATAGCTATCTATATCGGCGGCTCTCTGTTTGCCGCTGGCGCAATTACCCAGGCTGCATCTTGTACTGTCGCTCAGATGGCAGTAGGACCCTTGACCATTGGCCTTGAAGTCGGTTTGGCCTCAATAGTCGGATCACTGTACATTGCTGAAATTGCGCCTTCTAACGTTAGAGGTCGTCTGATTGGTGCAAACAATACTTCTAACACTGGTGTTCAAGTCATATCCTATGGTATCTACGCAGTTTTCGCACATGTAATGTATGGCTGGCGATATATGATTGGGCTAGGAGCAGTCCCTGCAGTCATCCTTGTATGCTTGGCTCCTTATGCTCCGAATCTCCTCGCCAATTGATTTATCAAGGTAAGATTTCTGAGGCTGAGAATTCCATCCGCAAGATTTACAAAGGAGCCATAGACAAACAGGTCCGCGACAAGGTCGCACTGATAGCTGAAGCTTGCGAAAAGGTGAAGACTCTTGGCGGGGAAACTCGTTGGTCAAAGATTAAACAACTTCGCATCATGACCTGGGTGAATATGATGAGATTGGATCTTGTTGGACGGCGCCGAGTGCTAATTTCGACAGTCTGGGGCATGTCAGCAGGCCTCCTTGCCGTGGCAGTGGCTTTTCAATTGATTTCAGTGGATCTGAAGACGCTACAGCTTCACTAGATACACAAACCATTGTGCATGATGACATGGCCCAAATCTTTCGTACCAACATTAGCTTACCCGTTAATTCTTACACTTATCTCCAATCCATCCTCCACCCTCTCCGCCCCCTGAATCCCAACCTATTGGCTACCCCAACATCGATTCCGAACCTTTCCTCTCTCGCTGCCCCTTCGCCACTATTCCACCATCCCAAACTAAACACCTGCTCCTCCCACCTCTGCACCAAATCCTTCGCGTCTTCTGCTGTGTCCTCCGTCGTGTATCCCCGTGCACACATCTCGCTCCCAGCCAGCAGGGCCATCGTGCTCGCAATCGAACACAGATTTCTCGGAAGCGTTCCACGCAAATCAACAAGTACATATGCAGCGCTGCCTAGTACACTCATGACACCAAGGAGGATCTGTAATGTGAGTTTTGGGCCAGGGACAATGCAGAGGCGGGGTTTTATGGGGCCCGTTGCTGTGCCGTAAACGATGGGGTTGATGGGCGAGGATTGGCGGGTGTTATCGGAAGGAAAAGGAGTCGATGACGGTTTCACGTCACGGAAGTTCGAGTTGATGACGTGTACCATGTATTTTCGATACAATGTATCTACAGCCTCGATGAATTGCTTTGTGTTTTGCGGCCCGTTCAGCGCATCAACTGTTGTGCCGTTGGGCCCGTAGATCAGGTGATTGAAGAATGGATCGAAGTATTGCGCATACCCTGAGCCCAGGACATTTTCGTATTTCGGAGAAGATGGCTGCTCGAATAGGGTGAGATTGTCAGTTAGATGTTGGATGATGTTGTATGTGAAGCTGGCAAACCCTGTGTCGCTGTTTGTTAGGTATGTCGCCCTGTCTTCATCCGGCAGTGGTGGCTGTGTCTCGTCCACGATTAGGCTGTTGTTGCTGTCACGAATATATGTAACGTTCGTTATCACCTGTTGGATTTGCTGGTGGCAGATGATGGCGGTCACGTTCTCCGCTACCATTGCTGAGTTATAAAAGGCGAACATGGCACCCAGGCTAGGACATCCGTCTACCGTGTATGGTAAACTAGTATTAGATATGTTTGACCTGACTTCAGATCCGGATTTTGGGCGGAATTGCAGGTCAATCAGGTCACCCTTCCAGGAGTTGGCCGAAGGGGGCGTGTTGCAGCAGCTCTCATTCATGGCAATGACATTAAGGGCCTCTTGCAACACTTGATTGCAGCTGGGTGGTATGTCGACTACCGTGCCGACCTTTGCATTCACATAGTGGTAGCTAATCGGACCTTGTGTCCACGCTTCACGGCCGATCTCAATTTGGCTGGGGGAAATAAGCACGCAGGTAAGGCGAGGTCTCAGCGCTGGAACTGTGAGGAGGAAACTGATTGAAGCATTAGCAAAGGTATCTCTGCTATTATTAGCTTCGAATGAGATATCTTCCACATTGGGCATGACAAGGTCCTCCCAGATTGTTGGCGGCATTGTGGCAGAACCGTGCTGAATATTGTTGAAGAGGGTTGTTGCGCCGTTGTCGATGGAAGAGCTGTTCCATTGAGGGTCCCATTGCGTAGCTTGGAATGCTGAAACTGCGTTCTGCACAATGTTCATGTCATTATATTTCCACAGGCCAGATACAATAATAGGCAGAACAGTACTGATTGTACTTGCGGCATTCGAAAGTGCAGCGCCATAGTGCTTGTCGCGTACAGCAATGTAGAATGCCAGAGGTGGAAGGCAGCCATTCATGCGGTTGAGAACACTGCGGCGAGCAGATACTCCTCCTGACCGTAGAGCGCTAAAGATTGTGAAAGTTGCGATGACAAAATCTAAGCTACTGAAGACATTCGCGAGAATTAGGACAACAACAACCGAGGAATAGCGGATAGCATAAGACGCAAGTGTGTCGTCCCCAGCCACATTAAGAACCCCATTGTTACTGACGGATAATTTATAGAGCACTTCAAGAACAATGATTGCCAGTATTGGTAGTGATAACGCCACCGCAATCATCGGCTTTTGAGCGAATACAGGCATCCACTCTTTTTTGCTCGTCGCCTCCCTTTCATGCTCTTTGGAGGATCCATGAGCTGGCTGTGAGTCTTTTATCGTCTCGATGCCAAAGCTATTGTTGGTGGTAGTCCGAAACCGCATTCCTGCGATCTTTCCTCTAATTTGACTGAGTCTAAGGCCACCGCATCCTTGCAGCAGCTCTTGCACAGTAGGACTCGCTGCAAGGATGGTCGCATGTGTTGCGAGACTGTTTGGATCATGTAGCACCACATCCCTAGTGATTGTGAACTTCATGCTCAATGTGAGTAGAGACACAAGCACAAATCCAACTATCATACCCCACAATGGTACAGATCCGACATGAAGCCTGTTCTCCGTATATGTGGCTTTACCTGAGATATCAGTGATTTGTGAGACGATGAAGGACTGACTCATCAATTGAGCACCAAGGCCGGTGAGAACGTTAGTGGCTGCGTCTCTCATCGTCTTTGGGTCAAGCAGATTTTCCACCGATGCATTCTCATTGAGTGTCTTCATCATCAGCTGGAACATGGACTCAGCTATTACTTCACTGCTGTCAAGTGTGACCTCCAGGTTGAATATAGCACGAGCCCCATAGATGGTTGATACAATGATCTCCGAAAATTGCACATCGGTTAACCCGGGAAGCTTCTCCGGCGATCCTGCTTCCTCTGTTTCAACAATGTACGAGTCTGCTAGCAAATCCTTTATCAATTTCCTTGGCCTAATATCATACTCGATCTTGCAGAGAACGGCCGAGGTGTTCATCGTACCGAGGATGTCAAATTCTTGGACGGTGCTATTCAGGAAATCTCTCTCTCTGTCCAGGTAGGTTGTTGCTATCAATGCATATCGGTAAGTGTAGGGAGTCGTGGCGCTCAAATATCCAAACGGGCTCGGATATGCATCACCAGGCCTGTTGATATCATCACCACAGTCAACCCTCTGGAATAAGTAAGGATCTCGCGAGCTGTATTTCGTAATCATCGTCTGGTTAGTCAGCTGACCATTTGAGTCTCGGATATTCTGGTAGCCGACACGGCATGTCTCAGTGTCTAACGTCAAGCACAATCTAGTTGAACATCGAAACACCTTGACATCTGCGATCTCGCAATCTGCTCTGCTCTCAGAAACACCTACTGTCGACGTGACGCTCGTCATGTTGCTGGTCATCGCTTCTACCTGGACAGTTGGAAACACCATATTGTCTTCGATACTGTTGTTACCAACGTCTTGACCAGTCAGTAGGCTTAGATAAGCATAGACTGGGTTGAAGGAGACATTGGCATAGACGGGATCCGAAAGGCCGTTATAAAGGCTCCCGAAAGGGTATGTGATCTCTCCATCAGCATTAATGGTGAGACTCTCTCCTGCTGGAAACAAGGTCGCCATAAATGCAGTGGCGTTGAAAGTGCCCTGCAGCTGTATCGGTACGTGCATCGAAAGTTCGGTCGGTTGCAGAACTAGCAAAGTAGTTGAGATGACAGTCACGAGCTTCAGCAATAAAAAACTAGTGATAGAACTCGTCACAGGTAGGTGTCGATATTTGACTGAGACCCATAAAGTTGTCGGCATCATTGGCCACATGTAGTCCAGAAGCATACTTCGCTCAGCAAGCGAAGGTCCTCGACTCATTTCTTGCCATGCTTGTGTTGCTTTGCAGTAGTAGACAACCTGTCGCCATAGTCCAATCACCAATACAAGGACGGCAGTTGGCCCATATGTCCAAGCGTAGTGGCTTGTACTTAGGGACAAAGGGAAACCAGATTGGCTGATAGAAGCTCGCCATAAAACGATCAATGCAAGCCACAAACTCGTGAAAAGGGCAACGAAAGTGAAGAGCGCTGGCTTCGTTAGCCAGGATGGTGTCCATAGCGATTGCAAGATAGACTCGGCCGGAATGTGAGGTACTGATGTATATGTCGCTGAAGCTGTCTTCTTCGCGAAGGGCGACGACGGATTGACAGGTTTCCTTTTGATGTGCTGCGGCAGACTGTGTATGTAATACATAGCTGGATGGTTTGAGTCCAATGACATCTTGCCTTTGACCTTAGCCTCGGCGTTAAGGGGAGTTACATTAAAGGGTGTGTTGCAGTCGTCTTTGCTTGTCGCAAAGGATTTGAGTTATGTCGGAATTGATTTAAATGGAGATAGTCTCTGTCGAGTACAGATTAATGACAGGAGGGCTCTTGGACAGTAATAATCATCTGTAATCGTGTTGTCCGTACCAGAAACTCAACTTTACAGAGGTTCAGTACATGGCAAATTAGGATGATATATCCATCTTACGCAGGATTGCAGTGAGACTTCGAGAGCATGTGGCGGACAGGTTGCGGCCACTGTCGTTTGGTCTCATATCTTTCATCAATTAAAGCGTCGTTGCTCAGGCACGAATTGATTCACTGCTTTAGTGCGGTTTTGAACCCACTCGAGCAGAGGGAGATCAACAAAGGTGATATTTGAGCATAAAATGAGTAGCTCTAGGTTGACAAGAAGCGCTCAACATCAACAGGAAGGCTGACATGCACGAGTGCTGCTCATTTCGCGGCTGCAAGCATGCAATAACCCTAGTAGACCTGGCCATGCTCTTCGCACTCAACAGGGATATAAGGTGTGGTGGCGGCTTCGGTCGCTTATACTAAATCGAAACAGCTCGTTTTATTGCTAAAAGCAGATTTGACGCCGAGCTATTGAAGTACCACTTTCTATCGCTGCCTTGCCGTTCAGAACAAAGGCACTTTCGCGGGTATCAGACCGCTTCCCAGCAGAGGGAAGCATTTTGTATATGTTAGAGCGTTATAGCTACCAGGCGAGTGATGCAGGACGACTGACGACAACAACCCTTGACAAGCTCGCAGATATTTCAAGTCCGCTTCAGTGAGTCTTTAACTCTGTGCATCGGCCCTCGAAAAGCATCACCTACACCACTTCGCGAGTTCTGAATGGACAACTTGTACACTAGGTGCATGTCTGATTTCGCAGGCCGGTTAAATTGGCATGTTGATATCCTAAAATGACACGCGAATTTAGTCCTAGTCACGCTAATACTAACACTACAATAGCTCAAGCTCTGAATCTGGCCCCAAACCAATCATCTAGTCAGTATCCAAGACATCCCCTGGTAAACGCGGAAAGACAGCTACAAGGTGTACTTACTCCTAGTAAGAGTGGGTCGGTCAAGGATCGATTGTCTACAGGCATCACGGAGAGTTGTATCGGTATCGGATAACATTGCAACACTGTTCTAGAGCCAGCAACGAAAAAGCCGTGCACGGCGTTGTCCTGAGGAATAAACCTCTTGTTGTGATTGGCTGCTATTCGCCTTCAAGTCAACTTCCAGGTGAGCATGGTCGAGTTTCGATCACCACGCAAAGGTGTAGCTAGTGTGGAGCTAGGGGTAGATGCCTATGCAGAGTAGATTATCTCAGGCAATTCTTCGGTGAACTGGTTTCAGCCGGTGTTGAGCAAGAGTGGCGTCACCCTTAGCTCACGCGTGGTGGTAAGCTCGATATAGATTTTAATTTCCTCAGCGAATATGGGCTCGCCAGCTTCGCAACCCTCCGGCTCCGTTCTTAATCATTTCCTTACAAAGACGTCCCCCATCTTGGTGGAATATTTGCGCAATGCTGGTTGAATGTGCGTGTGGAAAAGTAAAAAGGGCTGATACACCATAGCGAAAGAAGCAAGGAGCAAAAATGCAAAACAATCAACAGCTGGGATTCGCTGGTGGTCACCCACCCAACTACTAGCCAGTCGGCATGTGGCTTAAGTATACGTGATCAAACGGGAACGTCTGTTTTCCACATCCTATGGTCGATTGCACAGGAACACAGTGAACAATTTATTTATGTAGAAGTAAAAATTTTCATCCGAGAGGACACTGATGATAGTGTGAGGATATCGAATCATGACATTGCGGAACAGCCGGCTTGGCAGCTTTAGAGCAACCACGTTCCTTGGCACTGGGGTTGGATAAAAGCAGCGCAGTTGTAAGTCCGAGTACCGCGTAATGCGACACCCGCCAAATGCGACACTTGATTCAATGCATTGTATCGTGTAATCGTACACTTCAATTGACTAATATTCAACAACTACTGATCGCAATGCCTTCAAACGTCGATGCTATACTTGATAAAGCCGTCGCAGCGTTCCTTGCTGGTCGATATCCCAGTATTCGTCAATGCGCACAGGCTTTCGACGTTAACCACGCTACGCTTGCCCGGCGTATTCGTGGTCAACGTTCTCGACGTACTGCTCGCGAGCAACAGCAATTACTCTCTTCTGAGCAAGAGGACAGTGTTGCTCGATGGATTCTTGAACTTGAGGCCACTGGAAATGCTGTTAATCATGCACTGCTACGGGCAATGGTACTTCTCATCTGCCGGGTCAGTGGAGGACCCACCAGGCTCGGAAGGCATTGGATATATCGTTTTATTCGTCGCCATCCTGAGATCGCTACTAAGATAGGACGCAAGATCGACCATGAGAGAGTACAGGCAGTCACACCGGAAGTCGTCCAGGCCTTCTTTACCTAGATAGCGGCTGCAGTATCGAACTATCAGGTCAAGGTAAGAAATATCTAGAATATGGACGAGACAGGCACTACCCTTAGTGTCTATACTAACCAGATAGTAATTAGCAGTGCCTCTATAAGGTCCACGTACATTTAGAGACCTAAGAATCGTGAATAGGCGTCCACTATTAAAGCTATTAGTGCCGGAGGCCGAAAACTTCGTAGTACGACTATTTTCAAAGCTAAGAGTGTTTAAACAACGTGGTTTATATTTAACGATATCCTAGACACTCTCTATACTACGTCTAAAAAGGGCTGGATTAGTAACGAGATTAGTATACGTTAGTTAGACGAGGTATTCCTTCTAGAGTCGGACGATAACGGTAAGTATCGTATTTTAATTCTAGACGGCTACGGTAGCTACATAACGATTAAATTTATATAGAAGTATCACTAGAATAAGGTACTACTAATTTACTTACTTACTTACAGCAGCCACGTCCTTTAACTACTTAATTTAACTTATTTTTTACCTCTTAAGAGCAGCTACCGTCGCTAGATTATAAAATTAGCCTCTCTTAAAGACTCCGCGTTAGTTAAAAAGATACGGTTCGTATAATATTATATAAAGGCGTACGAGGATAGCTTAATTAAGCGTAATATACGTAGTAGGTTCGTCGCTATTAGTATCGTACTATTTAATTTAAATAAGGTCCTATCCTTTAGCTAAGTCTAACGGTTTATTTAACTACTACGAACGCCTTCTAATATATATTAAATAGCACTCTTAACTACTACTAGTCCTTCTCTACTAACTCCTTATAATTAGCAGTAAGTACGACGATTATTAAATATAATTTAAGAGGAGGAGGATATATTACGTAATATACGGCGGCCACTATTCTTAATAGGTAAATAACTCGATCGATTTATAACGTAACTAGCCCAGTAATTACAGCAAATTAACTACCAGGCTTAAGTTATTAATAAGCAGCGTTAACGGAGCAGTAAAAGGCAGGCTATTAATCTTAACCGTACCTTTAAGGACATTGTTTTAATTAAGGCGGCCCAGGACAAGGTCCAGGCCCAAATACAGGCCTGGCAGCGTCACGATCGTCTCGCGGAGGTACGTAATCTTTCAAATCTAATGCAATAGAGTAACCAAAGGCAATTTGAGCATCAATTCCATGCATGCGAAGGCATTGACGTTGTAGTCGTGGATAGTTGAATATAGACGCAATCAAATTAAGTGTCGCATTTCGCGGGTGTCGCATTACGCGGTACTCGGACTTACATAGATTCTTAGTTAGATTCAATGCCATGCCTGTCTGATCTCACAACACATCTCCAAAAAGGATTGTTTGAAAGCAAAGCACCGTAGGGTGGCAATCGACCTATTCTGTGGCGAGATAACTGAACTGCACGGACAACAGAACAGTTCTGTATTACCACGCTCTTAAATGGTTCCAAGGCAAGGAGTAGTGGATTAAGGGGCGAAAGATGCACAGGTACTTTTGTCATTCGTCTTGCTTGTTGTATCTACTTCGCATCACCATTCAGATGCTGCTGCACATCCTTCTCATCCGCATGCGTCCCCGTCTGCTCCACTGGCAACATAATCTCTTTTCCGTCCCCTTTCAATACTGCAGGTTGTAGTCGCGCCCTTATACTCTCCCTGCTCACCTGTGCCATCAATGCATCCATCACTACCAACGCGGCCATAGCCTCCACAATCGGCACCGCTCTCGGCACAACACACGGATCATGTCGTCCTTTGGCCTGCAAAACACCCTCTTCAAGATCATACCGTGCGGTCTGCTGCTGCTGACCAATCGTAGCAGGAGGCTTGAATGCGGTCCGGAAATAAATCGGCGCCCCGTTCGAGATACCACCCTGGATACCTCCTGAATTATTTGTCTTTGTTACGAGCTTGCCATTCACATTGACGAAGGGGTCGTTGTGTATTGACCCAGGCACTTCACAGCCTCCAAATCCAGAGCCAATCTCGAAACCTTTCGTTGCTGGTAACGAAAGCATCGCATGGGCGAGCATGGCTTCTAGCTTGTCGAAGCAGGGTTCGCCTAGACCGATCGGACAGTTTCTGATTACGCAGGTGACTGTGCCTCCGATGCTGTCCTGTGCGTCTCTGAACTGTTCGATGACTTTGGTCATTCGCTCTGCTGAGCTGGCGTCTGGACATCGAATTGGCGCAAATGAATCGACTTCTTTTCGTGTCACTCTTTGTAGGAATTTCAAGAACTCGGGTTGTGTAGAGTAAGTCGGGTGTTCTGGTGTGGGTGGGAATTGGTATTCGTTGCCAACGGAACTGACCCAGGCTACTATTTCGACACCATATGCTAGTGAAAGATATTTTTCTGCTATGCCGGAAGCTGCTACTCTGCCTGTACCTCTTGTTAGCACCAATTGTCTCAAGCATCTGGTGGAGATTTAGAGTAAGCATACCTATCGTTTCTCTAGCACTACTCCGTCCACCTCCCGAGCTAGCTTTCACACCGTACTTCTCCAAATAAGTGAAATCTGCATGACTCGGTCGTGGGAAACCGTCCATGTCTTTCTTCCCGCCACCACCGTAGTCGTGGGGTCTCTGATCCTCATTCCGCACCATCATAGCAATGGGTGTGCCAAGCGTCACTCCAAATTCTGTGCCGGACTGAATTTCTACGCGATCTTTCTCATTTCGTGGTGTTGTAAGCGCTGATTGACCTGGCCGTCTTCGTGTCATTTGCGGTTGGATATCATCCTCTGTAAGTGGAAGACCTGGCGGAATGCCATCAACTATGCAGCCCACAGAGCGGCAATGGGATTCGCCATAGGTTGTGACGCGGAAGTATTGGCCGAAGGTCGACATATTGACCGACTGGTCTCGAATCACGTGCTTGAATAGGCCAGAGACTCTCAGGTCAATCCAAAAATGAAGTTAGAGAAAGAGGATTTGGAGATGCTCCAACAGTAGTGCTTCACCAGAATATCTTGGCTTCCGGTGATCCCTCTTTAGGGGAGTGGTGAGTCAGTTTGGCGGGAGTGCCTGTTTGCAGATTTTCTTCACAAAGCTGACAGTGAAAGAGCACGGCGGACACAATTTAAGGACCCGATCGTTGCTGAAACAGACGGAATAAACAATTTACGATTGATTTTGGTCGTTCGGTATCACTGGAAGTTGAACTTGAATTTTTGGTCTTCGTTTGTTCAAGCCAGAAAATAAAGTTTCCCGATCTCGGCACTGAGTACGGTCAACTAAACTAGAAATCACCCACTCTAGAACCAGTATCGGCAGCAGATGCGATGTACGACAAATTCTTATAGCAGGAAAGAGCAAAGTGGAACTTAGAAAAGGTCGTTCTTGAGGTTGAGCATATCAACAAGCTATGCCACTACTCGGAACCTGTCTTCTTGGATTAACATTTTCGCATTGTGTAAGTCATAAATTCATCATGCTGGCCTCGTTGCCAAGGCGTGTCACAAATAGCTTCTCTGGTATTGGCATCTTGTGTAGCCCTAATAGTCATCGCCCCTGCTCACAACCTCCTTGACAGTCGGCCTCAGCAAAATCGTGTGCTCAAACTGTGCAGTGTAACAGCCTTTCTGATCAACAAGCGGTGGATAATCTTGCACAATCCCGCTCGACACAAGATTGTTTAGGCCAAGCAAGTATTTCTCTTGTCCGAGTCTGTCTAAGTACCGTCTGCAGAATGGCAGTGTACCAAAATTCTTCTTGATAACATTCAACAAGCTTCTTGCACTGCTAACCCGGAGCGGTACATTCGGGGCATCAGGCCGCATTGCATAGTGTGAGACTTCCATATCATCTTGGACATAACCGCGACCGGTGCTGCCGAAGGTCTCGATAGCAAAGATCTCGCCTTCCTCCATCTTGGTTTGATCGTTGGACTTGACGATTGGGACAGACTTGCCACCGTGAATGGATCCCCGAATAATATCATGACCGTTCAGGTTCCTGATACTCTTCACTGGATATGTCTTCCCGTCAATGGTGACCTCATAACTTTCCATGGCTTCCTGAATAGCGGCTCCGATGTCTCCAACACGGACATCGATACCTGCCTCTCGGACGCCAGTATTAGTGGCATCCTTCACAGCAGCCAACAGATTGTCGTAAGTTGGATCCCAAGTCATGGTGAAAGCACTGTCGACGATGCGCTGATTGATATGCACACCAAAATCGACCTTCAATACATCCTTCTGGTCTAACACCCAAGACTTACTCGTACTGTTGGGCGTGTAGTGCGCCGCGCAATGGTTGATGCTCAATCCGGTTGGGAAACCAACACCGGCAATCAAACCGTCACCCTCCTCGAGGCCTTGATGACCGGTCAACGCTCTCGTGCAGTCTTCAATACCTTGTGCAATTTCATGCAACGTCATGCCAGGCTTGATGTTATTCTGCGCCCACTTCCTGGTCTGTCTATGAATCTCCGCGCCCTGTCTGTACTCGGTCAGGAAATCATTCCTCGTCTGATCGAGATGTCGTTTCTCCTCCGATGTCGTGCGGAACGCATTATGGTCTTTGTAGTCCACCTCTTCCCCGGCAGGATAATTTCCATTCGGGAACAGTTGTGATACAGGCACTCGTGGAGGGTCCGACTGAACTTTCGCACCGCCAGCCTTCTTCTTCTTGGGCTTCTTCTTCTTCTTTTTCTTTGCGGCCGTTGTAGCTGGGCCATTAGCGCCAGCGGCCATGGCTTCGTCTTCTTTGTCATCGTCGGAATCCTGATCCGAAGCGTCTACAGCTGTACCATTTGTGCCATTTGTTTTCGAAGTTACTTTGTCGGCGGAGCCATTCAGATTGAGCTTCGACAGCTCGTCTACTGTCTTGGCCGCCATGGTGGTGCGAAGTTTTGCGACTTTGTCAACGACTTGTATCAGCACAAAGGTTGGTGGGCTGCCTATAGAAAATGTGCAAGTCGGCTACCAGCGGACAGAAAATGCAGCCTCAACTCTCAGGCATTATTGCGCAGACAATTTCAAAGACGTCACCTCAAGTCGCATGCTCAACCGAAAGCTCTCAAAAACTCATGATGCGCAATCGCTTCTTCGCTGGTCGTCTTTTCTTTGCACATTTTTGGGGAGCACACTAAGCATGAGGCATGATCTGTCGGCCTCACCTTCCCGCCACTCCTTTCCTGGCACCTATACCACTATGTCGTCCTTCTGTCATTTGTAACGCCTCTATCTATCGCACACGATCAGCTCTCTCACATCTCCCACCACGTCTGCGACTGCCTCAGCGGCTACAATGGCGCTTCTTCTCTCATTCAAACCTTCTCTGTGAGAAATCGCACTATGAGACCCTCGGCGTCCCCCCAACCGCCACAAGGGCCGAGTTGAAGAAGAAGTTCTACTCTCTATCCAAAGAGACTCATCCCGACGTGAATCCCAACAACCCGCAAGCAGGCGAACGCTTCGCCGAAGTCTCCGAAGCCTACGCAACCCTCATCAACGAAGACAAACGGCGCAAATACGACCGCGATGTCATGCCCCGGTTCAACCGATCCGCTTCCCGCTCCTCGGGCGCAAACCGTTCGGGGACTTACGCCGGCTCCCGCCCCGCCACAGGTCTCTCCAAACGCCGCGGCGCCTTCCGTGGGCCCCCGCCTTCCTTCTACTCACAGTCTGGCGCTTCTCGCAACCCGTCCGCGGAAGAACAAACGCGCCGCGACCAAGAAGCCTGGGCTGCAGGTGCACAGGCAGGCCAGTTCGACGCCAGCCAGTACGCCAGCGCAGGCCAGTGGGACCCGATATTCAACCCAACACCTGTGTACAAGACGCAGAGCGCGGAGGATACGAGGCGACAACATAGACGGGCGGCGGAGATGGCGGCGGCGCAGGCATTTGCGGCCGAGGAGGGCCAGTTTTGGGCCAAGTTTGCAGTCGTTAGTGCCATTGTGACGGTTGGAGTTGTGATTGGGACAATGGTGCATAGGATGAGTGCGACGCCGAGAGGCGGGCTGACGAAGGGGGACGGCTCGAGAAGGCGAATTGGAGACGGGGCAGAGAAATAAACTGTTTTTGGAAAGAAGTCTTGAACCACAACGACGTGGGATATTACAAACGTTAAGCTGGCCGTCTGAAGCTAGGATATCTAGCAACAGGTACCTTGGCGAAAGCCAGGAGGCCGCCTTCCAACCCGTTTTGTATACAAACAAGCACAGCATATAGAATACCTGCCATCTGTTCGGTTGATCGCACTAGACTATTTGGGGAATTTTAAGGACGAAGAAATTTTGGCAGTGGAAGTTGACTCGACATATAAATCTGATTGCTAGCTTTGAAAAAAATCACGCTTCATCTCCAGTGGCTATGAAAGCTAATCACTTCTTTCTCCTAATCCACATTTCTATACCTTGTCTGTACAGATTTTCCGAAGTTTTGTCACAAATCGCTCTCGAAGGAGGAAAGGTCGATGAAAATCAAGTTGTTGGGCAATGCATTTAACCCTCGAAAGTGAAGGAAGCACCGACTTTGTGGCCTGGCTCCTTGAAGTTCTGGGTGTCGAAGGAGGCACCAAGACCGAGGGTGACGCCAGTTCCGAGCTTGACGTTGTAGGCAAGAGCAGCAATGCCACGGTCGTTGATCTTGGCCTGTAGACTCTTGTTAGTTGGTTCTCATTGCTTGCTTTGTTTCTCATACCTTGGCGAAGGAGCTGGGATCTAGTTTGTACTTGGTTGCGACCTCGAGACCGACAGTCGATCCGGCATTGGAGTCCCATGTGGCCTTGGCACCTGCCTCAACCTCAGCATTGACTCTGTGGTAGTAGCTAGCAGCGAAAATGCTCAGGTTGTTAGTGGCAGTGACAGCAGCGGCGTAGGTCGGTTGCGAGTATCCAGCAGCCAAAGCGTATCTCGTAATGGCAGCCTTTCCAACATCGTATCCACCCTCAGCTCCAACAACGAAACCCTCATGGCCGACAGTGGCATCGAAAGTGGCGACGGGTCCTTTGAACAGATCGGCGAAGAGACGGGTGTGAACGGATGGCTGCTTGTAGGAGAAGTTGAGCTTGGTGCCGAAGGTAGATTTCGCAGGGAGGTAGTTTGTAAGGACTTCGGTCTTGAGGCCATTGGCAATAGCGTTCTCAAGCTCGACCTTGGTGTCGAGGACGTTGGAGGTAGTCCATGTCTGGGTCAGGGTAAGACCTGGATCCGATCAGCTAATGCGCGTCAGGGCGGCTTGAACGAAATGCCGTACCTGAGGCCTTGTCGGAGTATTTGCCCTCGAGCTGGATATAACCCTTAGTATACACAATCCAGAAATGTTCACCTTTGATGACTATGCGTACCGATCCGGTGATGGGGCCATCATGTGCTGATCGACCCTTGACGTTGAAGTTCACGCCGTTTGGTGCCTTGCTTTTCACCTCAAGGGCAGCAGCTGTGGTGTGGTAGAAATCTTTGTTCAAAAGCTGTAGCTCTGGTCAGTAACGGGAGGAACGGCTTCGGAGGAAGATATGCGCTGACATCGTTGGCAGGTTTGGAGATATCTGAAAAGGGAACTGGAATGGCCATCTTGACGGAAGAAGTATAGAAATGATGTAGTGATTGATGGAGAGAGTGGTTGAGATAGAGGATTGTTGACAGTTGAAGTTCGGGCAGGTGTTTCGCAGCTGCAGGAGAATCCCAAAAACCCTAAGCTCGCGAGTTTTCGGAGAGGTCGCGGGCCAAATCACAGAGTGACCAAGCTTCTCAACGCCTTCCAATGAGGTCAGCCGCTTCACCCCGTGCTCAAGACCCACTCTCAGCTTCTTAAGTTTTGCTTTGTTTGGTACTGCTATCATTTCTGTACCCCTAAGCCGATGCTGGCTATGCTATGCCACCGAAATGTATCAAGGACGGCAGCAGGAGGAAGACGAGGAAACGGCCTAAAGAGATGTATTCTACTGCTGCTTGCTTCATGACTAGCTATTTTATTATGCCCAGGAAACTTTTCCTCTCCTCTGATGCTGTGAAGATTGGCCAAGAATGCTCGTGTCTAGCAGTCTTTGCCTCAACTGTTATTTCAGGGCGTCCTTTCAAGACCAATGCTTTTGTCCAAGATTGCATGAGGAAATGTCCAAGCCATCATGAACTCCGAGCTAATGCTGTCCCAACCAAGTCTGACCAAGCTCGGTAAATCCACCTATGCTAAATCGGCAAGAATGAAATCAAGCTCGTCCTATGTCTATCGTTGACCTTAACCGGTGTTTTCGTACTTTGCAAGATGCGTCGCAATGGCTCGCCCTGAAGGATCAGTTTGTTCAGACCAGGTCGGGGTCCATCGCATCACTGTGGTGGCACAATATTGCGGGAACAGCTGATCGAACATGGTTCGGTACCAATACGCTTCCTTGCTGTCCGGGACGTCAGCACCCCACTCTGGCTTGGGGTTCTCTAACATTTCATCGGTCACATTAAGTTCGGCATTGTCCTTGAGAGCGTCTATCCAGCCATAGCCGACACCATCACTGAATTGTTCTTTCTGTCTCCAAAGGATGTGGTCTGGCAGATATGGCTTCATGTCCGGCTCGTCTGATGTGTCAAAAGCCTTTCGCAGAATGTATTTCTCGACTCTGTCTTTGGTGATCATTTTTTCAGCCGGGTCGATGTTCATGCAAACCTCGAGAAACTGCTTGTCCAAAAATGGCACGCGGGCTTCTAGACCCCAAGCTGAGGTCGACTTGTTAGCTCGCAAGCAATCTGCCAAGTGTAGATTCTTGACTCTCCTGACTGTCTCCTTATGAAACTCTGCCTTGTTAGGTGCGGCATGAAAGTATAGATAACCACCGAAGATTTCATCGCTCCCTTCTCCTGAAAGCACCATTTTTACACCCAAGGCTTTGATCTTTCTGCTTAGCAGGTACATCGGCGTCGAGGCTCGAATCGTGGTAACGTCGAAAGTCTCAAGATGGTATATGACGTCGGTAAGAGCGTCAATGCCTTCTTGAACAGTGAAGGTGAAATCGTAGTGTTTAGTACCAAGGAATTTCGCAACTTCGAGCGCAGCTTTCGTGTCCGGAGCACCCGGCAGACCTATCGAGAATGAATGCAACTGCGGAAGAAATGTCACGGTTGTGAGCCCGTTCTCGTCGTCAATGCCCACTAGACCATTATCCTCTTGCTCGTGATATCCGTTAGTCTGAGCGCTTTGCGCAGTTGCGATCGCTTGCTGGCGAAGTGTTTCGCGTTGTGCGATCGAGGCTGTCAAGCTCGAATCCAAACCACCAGACAGAAGAACACCGTACGGCACTTCCGCCATCAGTCGCTTCAACACCGACTTTTCTAGGGTCTTTCGGATCAGCTTGTAATCTATTGGTGTGTCTGGCACTCTATCCCCGTCCCACCATGTTGGCTCGAAATATCTTGTCATCTTGTCTGTCTCCGAATCATACACATGACCTGGAGGGAAGTACTCAATATGATCCGTAACTGGCGCAAGTGCTTTCAATTCAGATGCGAAGTATACTGCTCCCGGTGTCTTGCTCGATCGACCGATGTAGAAGGAGGTAATCCCAATCGGATCTCGTGCCGCAATTGTTCGGTCCCGAGTCTTGTCATACAAGACGAACGAGAACATACCATCCAGATGCTTCGGAGCATCGGTGCCGTACTGTAGATACAAGGGTATTATGACCTCGCAGTCAGAACGAGTCTTGAAGTTGTATGGCTTCTCGAAAGATTTCCGTATAATCCTGTGATTGTAAATCTCCCCATTGACAGCCAGGGCAACCGTGTTGTCGTCGTTGACAAGCGGCTGGGCACCTGAGCCTACGCCCACTATACTAAGGCGTTCATGGCACAAAATTGTGTTCTTGCCCGTCCAGTTGCCAGACCAGTCCGGTCCTCTGTGCCGCAGGCATTTCACACATTGTAGAGCTTGAGTCTTGAACTCAGCAATCTGAGGATGTCTGGAACACGGTGAGCAAAGGCTACAGTAACAGGAACGTATGGACCGACCCGTGGACAGCAAATATGCCGCACATAGTGGCGGCTCCTGGTATACCTGCTTGGACGGCGACGAGAAGAGTGAAAGGGAAAGTTAGGAATAGGAAATGAGCGTAAGTCAGCGTTTAAAACACGATTTCAAGAGCACGAAAGTGAGTCAACAGAAAAAACCGGCAGCGCAACTATTACATGAGAAGATAAGACAGTGGGGGAGGGTCAGCGAGCATCGCTGGTCAGAGTCGCTTTCGTCTTCAACTTCATTCCAGCACGTCTTCAAATTTCAACTGTGTGGAGGCGTCATAAAAGCTCGAAAAGTGAGCTCGAACCGATCATCGGGGCAAATCAGGCACGCGACAGACTCCTCTGAACGCGATTTTACCCTCACTCATGCGGCACGTGGTGATTTCGGTATGGAAATCTCCTCACGACGTGGAAAGAGCGACGCTTCGGATTGGATTGAAATGCTCGTTGCTCATGAAAAGCATAACTCATTTCTGATAGGCCCCTCAATGCCGTAATGCGTCCGTTCAATTGCCCCTCGCAGCGTGGGGGTCTCATCAATATCACGTTTGCACAGCCGTAGTGTTCCCACTGAGAGCTACGGCATGGTGCCCACTAGCACTCAACAATCTCGGACGGTCTCAGCCGCTCTCGAACCGCAAAGTGGCCATGCCAGTTTATTGCACGCCAAGACCGCGGTTTACCACTTGCAGTTACCACATCTTTATACTTACGGGAACTATATCGATGTGGAAAAAGGTGCGAACTGCTCGAGGAGAAGAAGACTACGACGACCATACTTGAAATACGATCCTGCCTGCTCGAGAGGTCTCTAGGCATTATGACAGTATTTCGACCACCCTGCATTGGAAGCGTGTTGTTTACATTATCTATATAAAGTAAATCTTGAAACTGTTGTTTTACTCGAACTGGGGCGCCTAGCCGTGATAACAAAATGTATTGTATGTTTTGAGCGCTTGTCCTCAAGTCAAGTGTGAGGGTCACACTGTTACGCGAAGTTACTGCCTCCCAGTAGATTGTTGTATGACTGTGGGGCCTCTACGAGGCGAGCAGGAATAATACTTGCCTCCTGTGTGGTGATGGGACTAGTGTTCGACGTCTGTATCAAAAGTCAGTAACACTTGTCTATAGATCTTTGGCATCTTCTCTATGAGGCATAGATCTTGTTGGCTATGCACGGATGATTATGTTTACTACGATCTCGTAATGCCCTCCTTCTGCTTTGTATACAACGAATCAGGAAGACTTCATGCTGTCGAGAAGGTGTTATGGCTCGTGCATGGACATGCACTCTTTGCTACGACCATTGCAAAAAAATTTTGATGGGGAGTTTGAAGGTTTCTGCTAGTTCTATAAACTTTGATGTATCTTAGTTGAAGACAGGCGTCAGGCATTAAGTTCTTACTTTTCATAACACGACGCCAATGGGAGAGCAAGAATTCTAGTGGACAACAACAAGCCTGAACACCTTGCGCAATGGAACTGATTCAACAATCCACCGGATGGTCGAAGGAGTAACGAAAACTGCGAAAACGTAAGATTCAGAAGATGGTGCAATTTCTCCAGATTATGCTCAGGACAGGAGTCTAGAGCAAAACTTCGAGCCCAAGATGCCGTCTGTTCGTAATTTTAGTAGACTCATTGAGACAGCTTTTTGAGGACCAGGACCGGCATCAGCACTGGTGATCCTCAATCAAGACCTGTACCACTATGCAAAGCTCCGCATACCCCAAAGGACATGTTCCACGATGCAACTTTGAACATCGAACGACATCTATTGCGACCTAAGGGAATCGCGCCTGAGTAAAGCCGGGATCGAGGTTGTTCAGCCGCAACCTATGCATCGAGACTCTTCTTGCTGTACAACCATTGTGGTCATGAATCCATTAACTCCTCGCTCCAAAAACATGCCTAAACTAGCCAAGGGTTCATGGTGCTGGGTTGTCCTTAACCACCGCCTTGATCTTCCTTTCGTACGCCTGCTTGTCTTTCTTAAACAAGTTGTAGGCTTCAGCCTGGGCAGGCGATTCGGGGTTCGGGTCGTTCAGCAGATCTTGAATACCG
This sequence comes from Neophaeococcomyces mojaviensis, assembly GCA_030247915.1. Classification (NCBI taxonomy): domain Eukaryota; kingdom Fungi; phylum Ascomycota; class Eurotiomycetes; order Chaetothyriales; genus Neophaeococcomyces; species Neophaeococcomyces mojaviensis. Next base: position 59,959 of record JAPDRQ010000161.1, read on the forward strand.
AGGAGTATCTGTTTGATCGTGATTGCCGGTTTCCAGCCCTCTTCTTCGTTCAGGATTGACAGGCACACTGTACCCGATGGGTAGACATTCGGGTGAAAGAGTGGTGGTACAAACTTGCCTGCTCCTATCAGTATTCATATCTGTGGTCTTGAAGCGGCGCAACTCACATTTTGGTGGCTTCGTTGGATATTCGTCGGGAAACGTCATGTTGAGTTTGAAAAGTCCTCCTTGCCATATAGTGTTCGGTCTTCCCGGAATGCCGACCTCCCAAACCTTTAAATCTGTCACTCCATTTGCACCTTTCGCTGGTTTAGCAAAGAAACCGAACGGGTGGTCCTTGCGCCATTGCTTGCGCTCTTCTTGGAGTCGGTTGATGCAGAGCGACATTCTGCTACGCACTGAGCATAAATGTATGATTGGAACGTTCAACGACTGAAGTTGCAATGAAGAGGAGTACAATCTCAATTGGTTGGCAAGAATAAATGTGGTACAAGAAGGCCCACCAACAATGAACCAGAAATAAGGCTGCACTAGACACAAGTGCCAAGAGAATGGCGCATCTTAACTCTCTGTTCACTTTACTTAGCTGTGCCTTTTGAGTCCATCTATAATTAAATCAATGTCTGAGATATTCTGCAAAGCTAGGTTCTACTTTTGGTCCTTAACTATCGCGGATTGCTATGTTCCTTTCACGACCTGTTTGCGGCATGACATCCACGGTAATATATGGCTAAACTCAAGTCATGTCACAAACGGCTTACACGTCCTTGTTAAGTGGCGGTTAAGTCTTGTATGACGGTGAATGTCGTAATCCAACATCACTATGTCAAGCATGTGTATCCCAACTAAAAGGAAACTGATGGCTTCGTCGCCTCGCTACTCCTCTCACTAATAATGCAGGTTCAACATCTCACGAATCAATGGCTCTACAACTACAGCACTGCAGCGACGCAAATCAACTTGGGGGAAATAGGAAAGTCACAGTGTGGCACAAGCCTTGCGAATATGATAGTGAGTCGGCACTGTCTCCACATTGGAAGTACTTAGGGTAAGATTAACTATTGATGAAGACCAAGCTTATCACCTTGCAATATCCCGCAGTAACGGGTTTTGTCCAGGAACATGGTGCATCAGCCATTCGGACCTTACTGTGCGGGAAATCAAGACTCCGTGTGTCTGCAATCTTCGGTAGCTATGTAGCGGTCTGTTGGCTGTTCGAAATGTGGTCTAGGATAGCGGTCTATCACACAGCAATCGAAGAATGTTGCGCGTCTCTGGTTAACGAGATCAGACAGCTGAAGACAAGATGCCGGATGGGCAAGGAAAATTCTCAAGCATAAGATGATGAAATTGAGAATCTGGAATTGAGAACATTGGGCGTAATGTCAGACCGAAGACCACAATGGTAAAGGCATAACACGGAATTGAGTTGCACACAGTGGCACGCAACAGCTGGCGAGCGAAGAAGAATATACATGCAGAACAGATTGCTGCAGATAATACAACCACAATGCTGAAGAGAATGAGGAGGTCGCGGTCTTGGATTGAGTTTGCTTGAGCATTGCGATCAGGGCGCGGAAGCTTTTGGTTGGAATACTGGGTCCAGATGAGTTGTGATTCGATTTCAAAGGCTGCTTGGGCTTGTCGCATTTGCTAAAATCTTCTTTTCTGTGTTGTGTGGTAGCTTCTGACTTTCACTGGTAGTCGCTGTTACATTCTTATGCAATATTCATGCTAAAATCTGAAGATTGCTAGTTCGCCAGTTTTTAGAACAACTGAGAGCCTCGTCGTTATTTGACGACAGATAAATGCTCATGAGTGCTCATACTCCGCAAACGGAAAGGGTGACGCACATATGCACGACATCCAAGTCCGCATGGTTTGCAGAGAGGCTGTGATCAGGTGAGTAAGGTTGCCTCGAATAGGGCGGCATCAGATGGCGATTGAATAATTCATTCTGATTGGTCTTTCACAACACCCTGGCCACGACCTGCTTTCCCGTTGCCGCGACAACAATCTTTCCTCGGTTCACATCACACATGCACATTGTCGCATTATGGTACTCCTGCGCGGCTGGGCTGTCAATTGCGCAAGCATCCAGAAGCGCGTTTTCGGCTCGAACCCTGATCAAGTCAAGTGGAAACAGGGTGTTTGACCTGATTTTCTTCACATGTTCCTACTTGACTGAGTGGGTTTCCGTGGCTGGGCTGCGCCAACTGTTTACATCCTGGTTCAAATGTTCAGATGATGCCTGTAACGACCGCTTGAACCTTTCCTGCCATCTGACATCCTCAAACAATGTAAGAGGTTCCAGTACCTAAGCCCCAACTACATCCTTAGGACAACACTATTATCGTTCCTTTTGCAGCTCAGCAAATGTGTTTGGGAGGAGTGGTCAACTGCAGAAAACAAGACGCCTCCAACCAGCCCTGATCGCAATAACATTATGTTGTACCAAAGGCAATGACCTTCTTACGCATCCCGGTCATCACGGCCGCTCTGGTGGCCAGTATCTCTCCTGTGCGGGCGCAGAATGTGCCCTACAAGCCCACCTTTCTTCTCGAAGGACAGGACTCAAAGATATATCAATTCTCAGCGGCATCTCTGCCACAGTTCTCGGTCTACGATATCACGAACACGCTCAATGGCTCCGATACTCCGCAGACGATTACGAACACTTTGCCCTTTCTATCCAGCGGTTCCAACTCCTTTGTCCCGATCGTAGTCAATCAGGGGATACAAGTGTTCTCGGGCGAATGTTCGGAAGGAGTACAAGAGTTGAATCTCTGGAATTATGGTTTCGGCAGCAAGAATCAAACATGGACACAGATGCAGACAACCTCCACCGACTCGGTTGTGGGGGCCAATTTCTTGTCAGCAGCTTTCGCGTTCTCAAATTCAGACGCAATGTCTAATGATACTCTGTACGTCTTCGGTGGCATGTGCCCCTCAGCCAATGCAAGTGGAGGATCGTGGACAGAGGATGCGACATACTCGAATACCATGTTGACTATCACCCCGGAAACGACCGATGACTACGAAGTTTCGTTGACCGGACAAAGAGCGCCTCCTGTTGCCGAAGCTGGTCTCTCAATTACCCCCTTGAACGCCAGCACCGTCGGTTCGGCCAAGCAACAAAACTTTGTTTTGATTGGTGGCCATACCCAGAACGCGTTCATCAATATGTCTCAAGTTGCCATGTTTTCCCTCCCGGAGCAGGCCTGGGCATTCATTGGAATTGATCAACCACTTACCACGACGGTTGAACCAAGATCCGGTCACACAGCTGTCATAAGTGAAGACAGGTCGAAAATTTTCGTGTTTGGTGGTTGGGTTGGCGACACTACCAACCCTGCGAATCCACAGCTCGCTGTGCTTCACGTTGGTCAGGATTATGGTGGTAATGGCTCATGGGCCTGGACAGTCCCTGTGCAGACGGCGAATCCATTCAGTGCAGGTCAGGGCATTTATGGCCATGGCGCGATCATGCTACCTGGCGACATCATAATGGTGGCCGGGGGCTTCTCAATATCGAAGACCAGCTCCAAGGCAAAAAGAAACACTTCGGGGCTCATGTTTTACAATACTACTTCAGCAACATGGATGACTAGTTACACTAATCCGGTAACTCTGGCAAAGACTGAGCCTGTAACTTCTGGCCTAACTTCATCACAAAAAACCGGCCTGGGCGCTGGTCTAGGCATCGGCATTGCAGCCGTAATCATGATGTTGCTAGTCTGGTTCGTCTACGCACGTCGCTTGCGTCAGAAGCGCATAGCCCGAGAAAGAGAGCTCCGAGAAATGGCACTTGGAACCGACCGTGGATACTCAAACACGAATTCAATCAATTCTAATAGTGGGGGCATACGTTCTGAATCTCGGTCAGTGAGCTGGGTAGCTAGGCAGGAGCAGAATATAGAGACGTCTGGAGCACGATTTCCCTGGCTTTCTGCAAACTCGGGCAAACAGCCTGAGCAAAGTGCTTCAGATCAGGGCAGTGTACGAGTAGTTGATCGCGGTGGTGCAACGCTCGATGTCCCGAGCCCGACTAGAGGCCTGAGGAAGAACTTGCATTCACGTGGTCTGCCTGGCTTTGGTACACACCTGCAAAGCCCTGCTGTGCCAGGTGGTGTCTTCAGAATTGACGAAGAAGATGAAGAGCGGAGTCAACGTGGCTCCATTAAGCGAGTAAAAACATCGGATGGTGGGAGTGCTCGACCATTGAGCGACCCATTCAAAGACCCACCAAACATCCAACCAGAAGATGAACCTGCGGAACAGCGACGCCAGGAAGTTCGGAAATGGGTCGAAGACTGGGCTTCAGCGGCCGAGTCGATGAACTTGTCTCGCTCGCCCAGCAAAGCGAACAGCAGGACATACTCCAATCTCTCAGCCTACAACTCTAGTAGTAGCGGTGACAAATCGGACCGTACTGAAAGCAATCTCTCCGAACGAAGCAACAGATCAAATTTATCAATTCAAAGGTCAGCAACAGGTACGGTATCACGAAGCCTATCTCAGAGGTCTGCAAGCGCAGGCTACGCCCTCTTCGCAGGTGCATCAGCAGCCATGGGTCGTATTGCCGGCCGACCACAAGACTCTACTCAAAATCAGTCGCATCAACAACTGGCTGCCCTGGACCGTACGGCTAGCAAGCGGAGCATCTCGACTGGGGACCTGGCACAACTAGCCTCTCGGAAGAGGAGCAATTCTGTCGAGCAGAGCAACCAAGTATCCGACTCGCGAAACAACACCATTACGTCGCGTGACGACGAAGCAGTTGCCGACTTCTGGACACCACCAGAAAGTCCAATCAAGGACTACAAGAATAAGACCCGAGATCGGTCAAATAGCTTAACGAATCAAAGCAGAAAGGCCCTCGGCGTATTGTCTCAAGCTACGAAACGTGTCCTCAGTGGCGCGGGCAAGGTTGGTGACATCGACAGTAAGAATGGAAGTGGGCAGAACAGTCCAACGAAGTATTCGGTTTCGGGTGCGCCAGAGATGTCCGAAGTGATGCCCCGACGAGTCCTGAGCACCGGCGCCAACGTCAGTTTCTGGAAACATAAGCAAGGCGCAAGAGATTGGGATGTACTTAACCCTCACGTTGGCAGCTCTGGCACCGTCAGACGAAGATCAGGCAGAGCACAGGTTGAAGAGGACAGTTACGTTGAGCCAAGCAAGAGAGAAGAAGGCGATGACTGGGACGTCGAACAAGCTGTGCAACAGCGCGTCGTGCAGGTTATGTTCACCGTGCCGAAGGAGAAATTGCGGGTTGTTAATGCAGACAACTTGAGTCTAGTAAGCAGAAGTGACACAAACGCAAGTAGGGAATCGAAAAGGAGTGTGGAGGGCATCGTGGAGGGCACCGATGGAATTGCTGTGAACAGAATGAGTCGCGTCACGGAGAAGGAGGGTGAAGACGATGATCAGCATGCCGAAGTGTTCGACAGCACGACGGCCGTTGAAAGCAGTCTACATCCGAGTTCTGCGGAGACAGGAGAAGCCACGGGGAAGGGGAAGGAACGGGCTATTGAGAAGCAGAGAAGTGGCGAAACGATTGGGAAGGCGCTTTGACGGAGACATTTGCTCCCTTACTTTGAATTCACGATATTGAGCGTTATTTGATTTGGAGTGGTCGATTTTATATAGGTTGGCAATTTGTGTTCACAAGCCTTTTCAATCAGAGGCAGAAGTTTCGGCATCCTCCATTTGACGTAAAAGCCTGATTTCTCCTGAGCACTGCTCGACAGAAGGAACCCCGTCGTCGTCAGTCACCAGTGTAGCAACGGACTCGCTTTTCCCTCAGCGCTATTCTCGTCCTTGAATTGTTTGAAACAATTGCTCTATGCTGGGTTCGTGCGCACTGTGAATAATTGAAGATTGACCTGGGATCGAACGGCATGATAAATGTTCGCCGTCAGTTATTGATAGACTGTTATACAAGCATTTCGAACAGAAAACAGTGTATAGCATAAAAACTCATACTAGTACACAAGCGAGGGACGCTAGTCACCGTCTCCAACGGCCATGAGTAGAAGTCGTGATTAATGTACACGGACATGGTACCAGTGACCACCATTTAACGAGTCGTCGTGATATCGTGGGTTCCTTTCCGCCATCATCCTCCTGTGTTGTGCCCCATCATCTCCAATCCATACGCCATATGCATGCCGCATCAACTCAGTATCACATAAACAGAGACCTAAGTGCATTGTCAAGTTCAACTCCGGTCCACCCTTCGAGTGAAGTCCATGGTTAAATGTTCATCAGACATTCGTTTCCTTACTGCAGCCACACTACTTCCGCCCCGTTGCCCTCTGCACAATCCCCACAATCAGCCCCACCCCAACCACCACGAGCGTCCCGATTGCCAGTGTAAGTGTGACGCGCTCAATAGTAAGTAATCGTTCCCTCCTCTTGAATATCAGTATCAAACTCAAAAATATGCAAACAAACGCCACGACCACACCTGTGGTTGCTCCCGCATCCACTTCCAACACCTCCTTCCTGCGGCCGGTTGCAAGCAAGATGGCAGAAAGGAGCATGAACACGTATGCTAGAACGATTAGACCGGCATAAAAGCTTACGAGAGTCTTTTCCCATGCCCGCTGGCGTCTACTAAGGCGACGACGGTATCGTTCTGCAGGTCGGACGTGTCCATGTAAACCCTTGTACCTGGGCTTAGCGGTTTCGTCCGTGTCTGACTCTGAAGAGGGATCTTCGTTATGGGATAACTGATCCAGACCACTGGAGAGTGGTGTCCGCTCATTAGGTCCAGTACCACGATGACCGTCCTTCAATTTTGTGACACTGAACATTGATGATAGCCAAGCACCAATTTTACGAAGCGTTGCCATACCAGGTGCTTCTTCATTAGGATCAACGTATATCGTGTATGCTTCAGTTTGATACAAATCCGAATCAGGATCGTCATACTCGCTGTAGTAGCGGGCTGATTGCTGATGACCAGGACTTTCGACTTGGGCATCGATCCTAGCCCTTTTGCGCTTCTTTCTTGGCTGATCACTTGCCACTGGGCTGCTCGCACCTCGAATGGATGCTATTGGACTTGTCTCAGAACCAGCTGTCGATTGGCCTTCAGGAATAGAGAAAATGCTCTCAGAAGGGCCGTCAGTCGACGATGGCCCAGATGTCAAACCTGAAGGAACCTGGCGCCGGCTTCGCACTTTTGGGACCTTTCGGATATCTTCACTCAACCGCTCCGACCATGATGGTTTGTTCAAAGAAGCATTCTGGCTTAGTATGGCTGCGCTTTCCAGCGTGAAACCCTCGACTTTTTCGGCTAGATGAGTCGCGTCAAAAGCTCGGACGACTTCTGGCCTTCGCCCAAACTCCCAACGTATCTCTAGAACAGCATGTGGGAACGGATTGCTGTCCGTGCTCCTCGGCATGGACGACATGATGTCCCTAAAGTATGGAGAGAAAGAGACATGCGCATCGAGAACAGCAAAAGTGCCAACCTCTGCCGAATTCGTGATCCCAAGATATCTCGACCGGGAGGACTGGGAATGAGCTAAAGGCTTGACATCGCGGTGCTGTGACAACCAATCTTTGATGGTGCGAAGGTTGACAGTATTGCTAGATTTTTTGTCCTTTGTAGACACTTCAGACCGGTCCAAAACTGGCATGAGCTCTTTACGTCGAACAGTGAGTGTCGTTTTAGCATCAGATCGTAATTGCATGTCGGACAGGTCAACTACCGCCTCCTTGCCCGCGGACCATCTTGCTACAAGAGCAGCTTTTGAGGGACTATGCGCACTCGTGTCCTGTATGAACCTTTGCGCGTTGTCGAAGAAAGCAGCATGAACTTCCTTGCTGTCTTGGACGTGGTTCAAGTTGGACAGGTCTGATTTTACAGATGTGGCCGAATCTGCTCTCGATAACCTACTAGGAACGTTGGCATCGCGCATGTAGCGGAGCAGCAGAACCATAGCTTCGTCCAAATTGTCCATATGTATCCAGTATGTGGCAGTGCCAGCAGCTTCTCCGAACGGCACTGAGGCCATGGCGGAATCGAAATGTAGCAAACTGGTCTGGGCAGCATTGCTGATTTGGCTGACAGGAGATTCGAGGCTCATTTGACTGGCTACTGACTTTCGATCTTGTCTGGTAGGAGCTTGATTCAACATGGTATTTTCTAACTCAGCGATACGTGATAGCTGCGTAGACAACTTCTTCATCTGTTCAGTCTGATCGATTTGTAGCTGTCCTTCAGAGAAAACCTCGTTTTCCATTCTCGTCTGAAGTCCATCCGAGTTGGTCCATTTCTTGTACTTCTTCAAAATCTTACGGAAGGCGGTCTTCTGAACGGCGGCATATTGAGTCAGAGCTTGTATATCCTCTGATATCTGCTCTGCATCATATGCCAGTCTTTGATATTTTCGAGCCAGAAGTGTTGGTCGTCCAGAGTAGACATTCACCGAGCGTTTAGCTGCTTTCACGGATTTCTCGAGGTAACTCAATCGGCGATCTATCTCTCCGCTCTTACTGCGTAGGAATAAGGCGATGTTGTCATGTTCGCCCTTTAACATACGAAACAGGTCTTCCTCGAGAAGTGACCATCGATGAGCGGATTGTCCGGGGATCGGCAGTGGAGTAGCGGCCACACCTTCTGATGTGCGTCGTTTTATGACATGCTTCAACTCATTGTACGGGAGGTTCTGGTTTGGGAACCTGGGAGACCGATCGTACAACGTCTCGCCAAACTTCATGGTGGATCGACGCTTTCGGGTTGCGCCGCTGTGGCCTCGACAGTGGTTATTAACTCAAGAGAACGTCAACATACAGCATGGACGAAGTTGCTGGGTCAAAATGGAGGCTAACAGCTGCGTACGGGCTTAACAACTGTCAAAAGCTCGTGACCCAAAGCATCTAACAAGAAGTATAAATCATGCTTGAGCCGAGACCGGTTGATTACAAGATAGAACAGCTATCGCGAAATCCAGGTAGTAAACAACAAGAATGTTTAGTGATTCGACGTTAGTGAGAGTGCTGTAAGTTGGATGTTGGTTGTTAGTTAATGAAGCAGGTGTTATGGAACATGGATCTAGACGGCATGTCCCTCGAGCAATGAAGAAAGTTTGAGCGAGGGAGTACCATGACGATGGGTGTTAAGACTACTACTTTAGCGGACACGCAAAAAATGGATCCCGAGAATGGGCCAACCCAACTTTGTCGTGAAACTCAATTTCTCCGCCCGTCTTGGTCAGCGAATCATCTACACAGAAACATGGTCCTTCTGCAAGTTTTTCTCGCAAAAGTTCAACGGAAAGCAAGCCCGTATTCTTGACGAAGTGGTCATGAAACCAGCTTGTTTAACGTTGCCGTTGTCATTAAGTTCGACGGCCGCGAGTGTTGCATGAGTACGCTGTTACTCTGGCGCTGCTAAGTTTAGATATATTGAGAACAGTCCAATGTTCTTGACTGCGCGCAGAAGATACCATGTCTCTCTACGAGCAATGCAGTGCTTCTGCGTTGCTCAGCACTGCATATCCCCTCTATCGGCATTTGGAGACAGAATAGACATGTGTGCCCAGTTGGAAAGGAGGAAGGTGAGGGAGACAAATCTTGAAAGCTAGAGGAGTGAACTAGTTCTTGTCGCCAGGTGGCTGGGTAGTGGCCTCTCTCGGACTTTTTGAGTCGGTCTCCTTCTCTCATTTCGGGTAATGTGTCGTGCGATCCCAGTCAACCAATCTACGCTGCACATAGTATGCAGTTGACGGCGGTAGTGGAAAATGCTGCTCCTGCAAAAGGCCAGGGGTGTTCCTTGATCGATCATCATAGAATTAAGCAGGTTACCAAGGTCAATTCACTTTTTGGCATGCAGTAGTGGTTGATCTCCTGTACACAACCTGGCAGAAACGTGTGAGCAACCAATCGCATACTAGTGGCATAATTTGACCATTGTGAATCGCCATCCTCGTGGGTTGGCGTTTTCTGCAAAGTGCTTTGTCTCAATGTCTCCGCGCCACTGCCGATCGCAAAATTTTCACAGATTCGGCCACAGCCTTCGAGACAACTAGAGCCCCAATACAAGGCTGAATGCCACAGAGCGACAATAGAGCGTAACGACGACGTATTCGGCCTGTGCTGGTAAACCTGGTGAGTGTACGCAAACAATAGAACCTCGAGTTTGCCGCTCTCATAATGGCGACCACGATTATGAATGGCATATCCCACAATGCCCTCAGTATAGACCTTACCACGTTGCTGCGCAATGAACCATACCGTTGGCTTCAACCTACTTTACAGCAGCAACAAGCCGCAGTACTATCTGCAAAGTTCCTGCTAGATCCGCTTGCTTGCGACATTTCGCAGGCTCAAATTTCACGCAGAAATGAGAACAGAAGAAAGAGAAAAAGAGGCGGTGATGAAGTCGAAGACCCTGTATTACAATCAAGACAAATTTACACCAATGGCCTAGCCGTCAGACAAGTGTGGGAGCAGGCTCGACGAATCCTTGACGCAGCTTGCGGCGAAATAGAGAGAGAACTCGATGAACATTTACCACAGCTTGAGCAACCACTCTTAACTGAGGAGGAAACGGAAACGGAAACGGATGAAGACGCTGACAATGATCTCGATATGGAGGTTGGTGGAAGCGTTGACGTTGAAGATGAGAGCGACATCGGTGCGACTCCGGACCTACTGACGGAAGACAATGAGCCATCTATATACTCTAACCAGGAGGACATAGAAGACGATGCTGAAGGCTCGGCGTCGGATGATGATAACTTGAATTTTGAACCCCAAGCAACATACAAAGAGGACCCAAACAAGCTCAATGACGGCTTCTTCTCTATCGACGACTTCAATCGGCAGTCACAATTTCTGGAGCAAATGGATGCAAGAGGAGAAGACGACAATCCTACTGATGAAGAGGAGATTGATTGGGATGCTGATCCACTGGGCCAAACCCTGTCCAAGCCAAAGGCAGAGTTGAAGGCAGGAAAGGGGAGAACGTCAGAAGCGGCACATGCACATGACAGTGCAGTT